>JAULCA010029004.1:0-18412 GCA_032360845.1 Crassadoma gigantea
ATTTGTACCAGTGGTTGTATATAAGTATCAGTATTTGTACCAGTGTTTGTATATAAGTATCAGTATTTGTACCAGTGTTTGTATATAAGTATCAGTATTTGTACCAGTGGTTGTATATAAGTATCAGTATTTGTTCCAGTGGTTGTATATAAGTATTAGTATTTGTACCAGTGTTTGTACAAATATCAGTGTTTGTATCAGTGTTTGCATATACGAATCAGTATTTGTACCAGTAGTTGTAAAGTATCAGTATTTGTACCAGTGTTTGTATATAAGTATCAGTATTTGTACCAGTGGTTGTATATAAGTAACAGTATTTGTACCAATTTGTACCAGTGTTTGTATATAAGTATCAGTATATGTACTAATTTTAATGATATTCGTATTGCAAGCAAAAATCAGGAAAGTTTGAGTTTCCACATAACTGAACAATTACAGATATTTCCACCTCTTGAAAAATCTAGCTCATCAATTATTAATTGTTATTTGATATGGAAGTATTCAATGACAATAATGTGGATATACGATACATGCTATGACGTACAATTCTACATTTTAGTACTTGTTTGTGTTGTTTCATCAGATTACCTGACCCTGGAAAATGCTTGTCACTGACAAAAACATAAGTAGCTTATTGATATGATGTATTACCATTGCGATATGATGTGTTACCATGGTGATATGATGTGTTACCATGGCGATATGATGTATCACTATGGCGACATGATGTATCACCATGACGATAGGATGTATCACCATGACGATATGATGTATCACCATGGTGATATGATGTATCACCATGGTAATATGATGTATCACCATGGTGATATGTATCACCATGGTGATATGTGTTACCATGGTGATTTGATGTATCACCATGGTGATATGATATGATGTATCACCATGGTGATATGATGTATCACTATGGTGATATGATGTGTTACCATAGTGATATGATGTATTACCATGGCGATACGATGTATCAACATGGTGATATGATGTATCACCATGGTGATATGATGTGTTACCATGGCTTCTATTGTCAGCTGATTATAACCATAGTAATTAAATATTGAATCAAAATTTCATGCAACAAATCATTATGAAGAAACAACTACAATCAAGAACCAAAGCATGACCGATTGTACTTTTATATTGATTCATTCCTCTACGAACACATGACTATAGCTATAGGAACAGTTACAGGATATATAAGCTGTTATATTTATACCAATAAATATTCTTATAACATTTATAATATCATTAATTAGAAGCATACTTATGACACATATAGGAGATATATAAATTTTTCCATATTTCTTGAATATATAAAATCTAAGCCATTCTATAGTAGATATAGATAAATAAAACTCAAACTGTCACTCAGTGATACAAAAAGAAAACTGCATTCAAAATTAAAACTGCAATAAACATCAGTAGTTACCAACAAAAGTTTACAAAAAAAATAAAACAAAAATAAAAACAAAATGAAGATGAAGCTTAAAGGATTAAAGTGGAGTATGGGGAAGGGTCAGAGGTCAAGGGGGGTAAGGGAATCAAGGTCATTGGCGGCAATGTGCAACTGATATATATACTGATGGCAATGTTTTTGATAAATCTAAAAATATTAACTTTTCCTTCACAATGTAGATTCTAGCGGAGAAAGTGAACCAGCTAATTTTGACTATTAGCTGACCAAGAAATGACATTATCTCAACATGTACAGACTCTTCAAACGAGTTGTTGATGATTGTAGCAAAGTTTAACTTCTAGTCTTGTGATATAAAATGGGGAAAACACACAACATGCACAAAATAAATGTAGGGAAAAGAATAAAACATATCAATGTGCAACAATGCAATGATGGAAGCCATGCAGTAGAAACACAGGGATCATCTCACAACTACATTTAGGGAGAAGGCAAGAATATTTTATTAAAATGTGATTCCTAGTGATAATAATTATAAACTTGTGCAATTTGTACAGGAATATAAGGTCAGCAGACACCTCCCGACAGGTATGGACCCAACATGTGCATTCTCACATTGACAAAACATCAGGTGCACTTTATAAACAGTGTTTGAGATGACCCCAAGAAATGAAATAATCTACAAGTGCCAGGCAAAACAAGCCTAAAACTCAGATGACAAAGAAGAAACTGAATACAACAGACAGAAGACAATTACAGAGAATGCTACCTGTACAGAAAAGATGGCACATGCCTGTATAAGGACATAGACAGACAACTCAGACCAGTCACAAACTAGGTCATGCCTGAGTGCTTCCAACACTCAGAGAGAGAGGCTAGAGGGCATGCCTGGGGCACAGACTAAGGACAGAAATTGGCATGCCTGGACTGAAAGACAGACATGCCCAAGATGGACGGACAGACAGACATGCCTAGGAGTGGTTTCCTTGCCTGCCGTTAGGTTGCCTCTGACCATCCTCATATATTGTAAAGCAGACATGTTGTTCCTTTTGGCCAAAGTTTCAAAAATGCACATGTGAGGAGGCTTCAAATTATCATATTTGGGATAAATTGAAGAGGGGCGCCAAGGGTACTTATTGGGGTAACGGTTATGGTCTCGATCTTTTGGTTTTTGGCGATTCTTCTTTGATGGCATATACTCATAGGGTGTGAAGGAAGATTCGGTGGTAGTAGTGACGGAAGGGCGAAGGGGTTTACTTTTGCGGGGTCGGGAATTATTTTTCAAGGGAGTAATCTTTGTGGTAGTTGAGGTGGTGATGGTTGTGCGCAGTGGATCCGTTTCTGTGCCATACAAGACCAGGACCCAATCATCTAACTTAGCCGCCCTCACTGCAAACAAAACACATGGACAAAAACACAAGGTATTAGTAGTCAAGTCAGCAACAGGTAGCCCAAGGCACCACTACATAAAGTCCTGCTGTACCGTATCTTCTGCACTCCCTTACAGTATCACAATAACATTGGGTAAACAATAGTCAAACATCCATCATTTACCAAGCAAAAATGTATAAAGCTAAAAAATTCACAAATTTCAAAACAGGAGGTTTTCTTATAGGCATAAGGGATAGCTGCAGGTGTACTCCTCGTCAGGGAGGATCCTAACATAAACAAATGTTATCTTCATTATTTGTACAGATCTTTGTGAAAGGAAAATCAAAGCTGTTGTCTGGACAATAGCAGATATTTTCTACAGTGCTGAAAATACAGTACTTGTAAATTTACAAGGCTGGACTATGTTAACAGATTGACATGTTGACGATGACTAGCTATAATTTAAGACTGTAGCTCTGTTACATTGAAATGTTACCCTTGTACATTTTGATAGATTAACCTTTGACCCTCCTACCACTTTGACCTCTATGGACTGGTTGTGTTATTGGTCAGAACCAGTCTGAGGTCACCCATGGTGGTAAGGTCAAGTCAGAAATCTTTTCACATCCATACCTAATTCTCAATTCTTAGAACACGAATAATAACCGAAGGAATATTCAATGACCTTTCAATTGTTTCTTATAATTTCAGCTTTTCAAATATACAAAATTATTTTTCCGAATTCAATACAGGTATATAATATAATGTACAGAATTCTCAAACTGAACCATATGTGATAAATTCTAACATCATTTTATTATGAAAGGATTTCTGCAGTAAAATACCAAGTCATGATACCAATCTAAACCACAATGTTAGCTATTAATTTTTCAATCAGTAAGATTATCATTTTAGTCAATCTTTGATATTTTTTTTCTCAGGTAAATTAAATTTTTCTACTTCAAGTATACATACATCATTTTGTATTTCAAAAGAGAAAGAAAACATTAGGCTACGGCTCATTAGTGTTAGTTGTTAATATAAGTTGTTTGTTCTGGTGCTGAAGCGATGTGCAATGCATGCAAGGACACCAAGGAAGGAAGGAAGGAAAGCAGGAGTCAGACTCATTTGAAGGCAAAAATAAATTAAAAAAAATTTGTCATTAAAACTAATATCTTGTAATTTCAGAACATAAAAGACTGTTTTAACAGTTAAGTAACTGAATCAAATAAAAACAGAAAAAAATGTATTCAAATTGATTTTTTTATCAAAGGATAATTTTCCAACCAAGAATTTACATCAGAAAAGAATCTTCCTCTTTAGAAATAACCCTTCGGTTGTTGAAATGTTAAATGTGGATGATAATGGAGGATGATATAAAAATTAATTTTCAAAATGACATTTACATTTAATGTGGAAAAGTGAATTTACCACATAGCTACCCTGTTATCAGTAGCATAACATTCACCTCATAAGCTGTGTTAGTAACACCAGATGGTGCTACGATTGATTACAGGTGTCAATTGTTTCAAGTGCATCGTCACAACTAGGACAACTTAACGGTATCACAGCCTTCTAAGTACAATATAATGTCATAAAAAGAACAAGAGGCCCTAAGGATTGATATTATTCCTGGGAAAATTATGCAATCATGGCTGTATATTTTCATTCAGAGTAATATTGTACATATTTCCTTGTATCAGACTCTGTTACTTTGATCCAAGGATGTTTATTAGTAATATGTACTGGTTGAGAATCATGAACGTGTATACATGTATATAGTTATAGGGTTAGGATGGGACTATTTCCTAGTCCTGAGAATAAGTCCCTAAGGGCACTGCCAGACCCTTGAGGTTCTCGGTTATCATCTTGGATCAATAATGCCCAGCAACCACATCCTGTAAACAGTTACTGTGTATGTGGTATTCCATATTAGAAAATTACTGTATACTTTATGGTCCTTAGAGATGTTTAATTAAGTTTTTAACATATCTGAACCCTGTAGGTCAAGGTCATTAATATGAAGAAACCTTATAGGATTCTATCTTAAGGTAACAAGAAATGTTCAAAGATGAAATATGCTCATTGTCATATTTTGTGCCAGGTGAGCACAAATTCAACGGTATGATGTCTTTGTCATCAGAATAAAATAGTATGACACCCATGTACTAGAATTCAATGGTATGAAGCCCTGCTGTATGAATCTTTTGACATACCATTGAAATGATGCCAAGCCTAGATGTATATGGCATGGAGCACCGGTGTTTAAGTTTATGGTATGAATGCCTGATTTACAAATTTCTGGGATGATTTTTTTTTATTTTACATAATGCTGTATGGGATGAATCATTAAACATTGTTGTGTAATGGTATGTACCTCTGACATTTATAATTTTATGACGTGAAACCCTGATGTATAAGCTTATGATATGAAGCCTCTGAAAGCATGCACATGAAATGATATGAGGGAAGGTTATGAAGTATGAAAACCTTACCTTGGGCAACTGGCCAATCACAATGGTCATCAATTAAGTGACCGAAGGTCCGCTGACAAACGCACCAACTAGAAAATCTCATTTCTAGGTCAAGCCATGTAACAAATATTGTCTTATGCTAATGGTCAGACAGAGCATCTATATAATCCTCAACATCTGCTTTCAACACAATGCAGAGTCGTACACTTATAGGATACCAATGAATTATATGAGTGAGTGAAACTTATCAAGGATGAACAGGTGAACATAAACTACAAGGAAGGTTCTTTTTTGATAAAACAGGTTGGAAAACTGATTTTTTAATTTTTTCATCACGTAAATAAGTTAAATCAATTCTGCAGAAATTTAGATCAACAAAAATATTTGCATACATAAACTAACTGACAAGATGAAAAATATACATAATAAATAAGAGAAGCTAATGAAAGCCATCCATTGGACCAAAGGTCAACCAAGGTCAAACATGCTGAACACATACACATGCTTCCAAATCACCAGGTAAAAAATACATTATTCAGAAAACTGTTGAATAATCAAATATAAAAAAGTGTGAGTTTTTACATCAAACAATGATGTCAGATACATGCATGTGGGCATGCTACATTTCCAAATGTAGCTTTTAATGTGAAACATAAAAGCAAGACTTGAAAAATGAAAATTCTACAGAATGAAAATATACAAAAAACGAAAGAAAAATGATGAAACTTAAATAGCCGAAACAAAGAAGACAATAAGAAAGCAAATTGGTTACTATTTTCTGAGGGTATCCTTGTTCTGTAGACATACCGAACTTGTAATCAATAATAGGGATGTAGGTTCCAGCTTACATGTATAAAGCAGAGTATCAAACATATTCAGAGGTTAGTTTTGGAATTAGTTTACTCTATTGGTATTGATGACATGTTCTTGTTTCCGTTACACTACTTTGTCTCCAATGTCTGAACCAGTACACATTGGGTCACTTTTCAAAGGTGTCTAGAAATGTGCAGGGGCTTGAAAACCAATCTAACACTAGTACTGACCAATTAATGATTTTAGGAAAATGTTTTCTCAAAATGAAGACGGTTTGGTTTCAATTTTATTTCCAACTTAGTTACTTAGGTACTACTTCATATGAAATACTAGCCAGCTAATGATTTAGGAAAAGGAGAGCGTAATGTGAACAGTGTCAGCTGATTTTGAACCCCGATTTATTACACTCAGGGACATGCAGATATTTTGAGAAATATTGTTTCTAAATGAACCGTGTTTGAACACTAAAGCTAACACTGGACATGAAGTGATTCGAGTAATGGTTATTTTAAGGAGAATACGGACGTGAATCTACACATGGTTGTTTCAAAATATGAAGAGAATTTTAGCTTTACAAAGCTTACCTATATCTTAATAGTTATGATGGATTTTCCCCAAATGAGCAGGGCATCAACTCATACCCCCCCCCCCGATCTCCTGACTATTAACTGGGATTCATAACAGTTTTCCATTATTCAACCTTGTCTTACAGTATAACACGCAAGTCATACAGTTTTTAATATTTTTTTTAAAAAAATGAAGATAATTATTTACTTAGTAATTTAAGATTTAATCTTAAAGTTGAGATATATTTTAGATAAGTATCACATTAACACAGTTTTAAATAAAAGCTTGCATTGCACAAAGATAGCAGTAAAATTGTGAAGTAAAATATTAAGCAAATCAGAACTGAAGTGGAAATGAAAGTAAAATGATAATCAAAACACTAGAAAATAAGGCAGACAGTCCACTACACCAGACTGTGAAAGCTTTGTAAATGTATTGCTGCATATTGGTAATGTTTAAAAGGCCGACACTGGAAACTTAGAGGAAGCAAAACCAACAGAGAACTCAAACAACAGACATTGTATTTATCTTGTGACTTACTGGCACTGCCGCCATTTTCGATCTCCAATGTCCAGGTGCCTTTGGCGTACTCGCCCCAGTTGTGGGTGGTCATGAACGCCCAGTTGTTAAACCCATCACGTGACACGTCCCTCTGTCGCCGTGCCAACAGGGTTGAGCGTGTGCCCATGGGAGACCTGAGGTATATTGAGATCTCCCCCCTCCTCATGGCACACAGGGTGATCCTGGCCTGGACGTGCTCCAGGTATTTTACTTGATTCACAGTACGAATACACCCATCTGTGTGTAGGGGCACACTTATTTTACTGTTAGCTGGTACTGGACGACTGAAATCAATTAAGTTTAGAAGTTTATATTCCCATTAATGACAATTCTAAACATAAGCATTATCAGTTATCAAAATATCTACAAGAAAAATGAGTGACAGCATTATTTGAATGATCAAAAACATTCAAAGTTTTAGCTTACGGTAAAGGGTAACCTGCATCAGTGATTATTGCTAAGAAGAGGCTATTCAAATGACTTTCTTTTGACTTCTATTCTCCCTTCTATGTTGAAGCTGAAGAAACCAAAAGGAGTTTTTCTGACTTTAGAGTAATTTCCCCTGTCAAATTATTCATAAGACATTTTGTACTATAAACTTGACTCATTTTGATGCCTTGGGTATAGTTCAATAATGTTAAAAATGAATAGAAGAGAATTGACTCCAGTCAAACTAGGATCTTTCTTTGAACTAGCCCCTGAATAATCTGAAACTTTGTCTAAACCACCCTCAGCCTATTAGTGAAATCTGGGTATCTCTCTTCATATATCTTTCCAGTATTCCCTCCTATGAATTTCAGTATATCAATCCAGTGACTTGTCTCAATTACCTTCCCTAGAATAAGGCATTGTGTGTTATTGATCTATGTAAATCTCATTTCAAACATCCTGTTCACTCCAGCTCCAGCTGGTCAGTCAACTTTCTCTAAATGTGTGCTATTTAATATGCAATATAATGTTCTTCTTAATAAATTATTATTCATAAATATCAAAATTGAATATCATCTTTATACTTTTGAATGTCATTATTACTGGACTACCATTCAATCATTAACCAACCTGACCTACTGAATGGAATTGTCTCAAACTATCGAGAAATGTGTAAGTGTGAAGGTACATTACGTATGGTGGTTGTTTGTCTGAATAGAGTCAGATGGTTAGGGTTACATCTGTTTTTATCCCAGTTACATATATACACTTACTTTCGTTCCTGTAAACGGATTTCACATATGTTTTGTGGCGGCACCGTGGTCCAGTTTTTGGCTAATCTCACCATGGCACCAGCATCCATCAAACCAAAACCAAAGGAATGACTTACTGAAGAAAACAAAGCCAGGAAAGATTTCATAACAAAGTACCGGTACTTTAGACAGGCTTGATACATTATTTCATTTTTTGTTATAACACTGCGAATCAAGCTAATTAAAATTATAAATGTCACAAACTAACCCTAATTGGGTCTTCTGGCAAAGTGTGTTTATAAGGAACATCAAATAACATGACAAAATTTATCCAGAGAAATGAATTTCTCAAGATTACATCGAATTTGTTAACATGTAACAAAATAATATCAAAATTGTAATTCCGTGTCCTTTTTAATAAAGTCAACAAAAAAATTTCCACAGAAAATCACAAAAAAAACTTGAAGTGAAAAGATATTAATAAGAATCACATTCATACTCTTATAAAATAATTAAATGACAAGAACCACGCATGTAATGTTGTTTAAATTATTCATTCCTGAAGACACATTTTGACTCTTCCAATTCAAAGTTTGGAATAGTTCATTATGAAATTTCAGGGGTGAATGAGTTAATATTTTTTAACCACTGCTCCAGACAAGCTCCAGATGACCTACCACTTCTATTGACCCCATTGTATGTCCAATCATCTGCCCTCAGATTTCCCCTTTTGGCTGTCATTACAACAATATGCTGTAAATCTCGCCAAGTTAAAGATGGGCTGAAAAATACAATGTATGGCAACATGAGTAAATTTGTCAGAGTTATCCCCCTTACATTAGAGAATTGGCCTCCTTGCACCATATGTTTGAAGTGTTTGATCTATAAATTTCCTTAATATTGTCAGAAAAAAAGAAATCTCAAAAATATTGCAGAATGGCTAAATTCTGACATGTATACATTAAAGCATGGTTTATTTCTGAAGTTATTATCTTTTAAAGTTGTCAGCAATAAGTAAGAAAAATTCCAGTTCCAATATGGAGCCATGTCACCATTAAGCCTACCATTACCCGGTACTTACTTTGCCTGTAAAGCCAAGGCACATATTCCAGCAGCTAGCGGGGCACTAGCCGAGGTGCCTGTATGGGACTCGGTACAGGCCTTTCTCAGGTCAGTAGTTACCTGTAAATCAACATCCACTCTTCTTACAAATTGAGATTAAAAATTCCATCATGATCACTCTTTTCTGTTTTATGTGTAGTCTGTATTCATGTGATTATCACATCATTTATCAGTAAATCTTAATCAAATCTTGAATTTTTCAAGACATTAACGGGTGAAATAAGAAAATAAAATTAACATGTGTCTCTATGCATTTTATGCATGTTCATTGGGTGATCTGCACCAAGGCAACTTCATTTCTTTAGATTTTGATCAAACATCAAGTAAGGGAATACTTTGAGTTTGTATTTCAGGGTTCCAAGGTCACCATTTTAATTTATAATTTTCTTTATTAATTGACAGTTATTGAGCAGTGACACTCATTTGCATGGGACTAGGGGCAGACATTTTCCAGTTTATTTAGTCTCACCTAGGTCACCATGACCAATTAATGGTGCCAAACACACTACCACTTATACATTTTGGAGCATATGAAGTTTGATAAACCTGCTTGAAAAAGCAAAGAATCTATAACCACAGAGACAAATATCAATATAATTGTTCAGTGAAGGGAAAAATTATGAGTCACTGTGACCTACTTACAGTGTGAAACACATGCATTCAACAAAAGGACTTTTATGACCTGCCTGTATGGCAAGGTGAAAAACCTATGGCACGAAGCAAAAGAATATAGATTACTGTAGCCTAGTTTTAATATGCCACACATGTTACAAAAGAATAAATTGCATTTGTTAGTATGTCACTGTCCTAACTTACGATTTGTTTTTCGCCACTAGAACCACTGCTATAGGTAGTGGCGAGTGTGGAAGAACAGGCCTCTGAATACCATGGAATGTTGCCGTTTTCTGTGGCACTGCTGATGGAGATGGTATGAATGCTGTTGGTGTAACCATCACAGTTACAGCTGTCAAAGTCACGCCCCCCATTACCTGACGCCCACACGAAGATGGAGCCTAGTCCACCTCGACCCTATACAAACAAAATATATAAACATTCAACTGATGCAACACTCTGTCAGTAATTGTGACATTTCATAATACAAAATTAACATTTTAGGAAATTTTATTAAGCATCTTTCCATTGATAACTGTGGTACAGAATGTAGATATAATATGTTTAAAGTATCGTAGGCTCACTGAAATGCTTTTAGTTTAGAGAAGGTTGTTGATATTTCATTTAAATTACAAACAGCAACTTTTTAATGCAAAATTCACTTCACAACAATTTTATTTTTTCATTCAAGTTTTATTTTTAAATCATATTGATATTTTCTTTTAGTGTTGACCTTCCCACCTTTTTGTTTTAATATCTGTATATCACTTGTGAAATGATAATCTAAGCTAATATAAGTTTTACCCAAATCACAATCAGTCTCCCAAATCTGGATACTACATTTTAAAACAATATGATTGAGTATTAGCCAAAATATTATTTCAATTTACATTCATTGTAAAATCCTGAATAGCGCGAGTTGTTTTTGTGAAATTATTGCTGTACATCATGATATGATCAGAAGTACAGGAAGGCACGCCAATCCCTGGGATTCCCTGTAATATCCCCGTAATCAACTGTGCATACAATTCCTAAGATAATCATTACTGATAATGGGCAGCAGTCTTATATTTAGCTCTTCTTTTCTACCAATCATGAGAAATGGGATAAAAGCATAGAGCTTTCATGCATAAACTGCATTTATAATTAATCAGAAAACTTCTGTAAGTAAATATTTCTTGATGTTTCTGTGATGAGAATAAATATGCGAGTGATAAGACTTAATTGGGTCCATTTAGATTTCTATATTGTGACAATTTCAACAACCTGAAATGCAGTACATATTTGATTACCTATAGGGTTTTTTCCTCTAATTCCTAGCCTGATTACAAAATGATTGCAATCCAATGTTATACTAAAACCCACATAGTTTTCCTCCACAGCAATAATCCACTTAATGCTGCAGAAAATTCTGAAGAAGCAACAAAATTCTTATCATAAAAAACGTAACCATGCAACAAAGCCTTTGGAGTAACTGCTGTTTTAAATCTATAACTGTCAAAACAAAAACCCTGGTCAGTACATTTCCACTACAAGACATTTGCATTCCCATTTAAATATCTAAACGGCTTCCCAGCTTTGTTCATGTGCTACAAGCATTGGTATTAAACTGCCACAAATGTCTGCCGGTAATTCCAGCTTCAGGCTTGCCTCAGTCAACAGAAGTGTTGGGTTAAACTGATGGCAGTCTTTGTACTTTTCTTGGCTTGTGGTTTCCCCTTTTTTACCAAGACCAAACAGAACAATATCTATAAACACCTTTTCAGGTTGATGAGACGAAAGGACAATACTTAAAATCACAAAAAAAGTGACATAACTGCCAATGACATTAGTTTTATATTGTACAGGACAAAAAATATTAAGTAGAACAAACTTGGAATATTTATTGGCCAATCTGGGCAAATAAAAAGGAAATTGAAAGTTAAGCTGCGGGGTGGACGACATACGTGGTCGGCTTAAACTATTGTGATGTTATTGATGGTCTGTGACCCATATATATAAAGTACATCTTATTGGTGGCCATGTACTTTACTCTCATACTGTTATGCTTTGTCTGGTTAGCACATATTTATAGCAGCAGTTCATGCTATTATATGTGGAAAAACTTCTGTGAAATGGAATTGCATGTCTGTGGAAAAAAGTATATCAGATAATAGAATATTTCCCTTAAAAAATACACAGGTTCATCTGGTATTAACAATGTGAAGGGAAGCACTTTGAGGTAATTTTTTTTTTAAGAACCATTAAACTTATGGGTACAAAATGATTATAAACTATCCAATACTGGACATACACTTTTGATGTTGGTGAAAGGTTTGCCATCAGACTGGCACCAAAAACCCTGTCACAAGTACCCTCAGTGGAATCAGTACATATTCTCACCACCACATAGTTGACTGTCTGTTTTGTGCCTAGAGATTGCAAAATGGACATGGCTGAAATCCTAGCAAACTTGACCGAATTAGGGCTTTACATAAGTATGACCTGTCAAAGACATACAGGGCACTTTACGGGAGGCCTTTTCTCCTTATACATTGCTACAGCATGCAAGACGAATGATGAGAAGGCCTGTATGAAAGAAATGCACAGTGTGGAAATAAATTAAGTAAGAGGGTGGTGATATTAGAAATGAAATGAAGAACAGATCCACTAAAATAAATAAGTTTTTTATTGTCTTGTGATTACCAACATAATTTCTAAAATAGAAAAACATGTTAAGCACTCGTTTTGGGAAAGCTAGTTGGGCATGGTTTGCATGGTTAGACAGGAGGCAAAGGTTATTTTTCAAAATATTTTGTTACCAAATTGATGCCGTCGTGGAAGGCTTTCCTGGCGAGGGTGGCAGGCCCATCAACTGTGCGCCCGTCATCATCAGGGCCCCAGCTAGCACTGTACACGTGGATGTGATCTGGGTTCAAACTCAGGGATTGGGCTTCTACTGAGTCTGTCACATCACCATCCAACATCCGCACACCTAGAACAGAAAGAGCGTACAAAATACACAAAACTTGTCACTTCTTACACCAAGTTTATTTTGATTTAACAATTTCATTGGATTCAGTCACAATTTTGTTTTAGTTTGATTATCATATTTTTGTATTTTAAATAAATAAAGTAAAGAAAGTAATTTTGTAGTGTTTGTTTTTATGGATCCTTACATTATAATGTCACACTATGATACCATAAGCTTAACATTGACAGAAGGTATAAATTAATCACTGTTGTACCACTGTCCGGGACCCAAAGAATCAGTTTTTGACATTCAGGTCTCACTTTGGACATAAAAAAGTAGTCCCCCTCTGATTGTGGATTCTCGGTAACACAGGGCTGATTGATTCCATTATCCACCTCATCAAAGGACAATAGTTGTGTAAGGCAGACCTCCCTAAATACCCCATAGTTGACTTGTCATGGACACAGGTTCAAAGCTTTTGTATGTGGAGATAAAACACATAACCAGTGAAAGACCCAACTGTATCAGGACAGGTAGCTGATTAATATGTGACAGGCAGCATTAATAGAAGACAGGGACCCCCACTTCAGACGTATCATGTGACATCTTCCTTGGTAGGTACCAGTGGCCCGTTTCACCTGGCTGTAAGGCCAGGGCACGAAGGCATGGCTAATTACAACATGGTTCCTATTGGGTGACACACCTTATGACAGGTAGCACTGTCAACAGGTGAATCACCTGGTCCTTGGCCCTACACCAGACACCCGCAAGTATCTCAATGACCATCAACCCAAAATGTATCAATGGGACTGTTGTTCTGTAGTCAGTGTAAGGTACAGTGTGTAGAGTTTGTTTTTGAGAAATGAGATTATATCAACAACAGGGCACAACCTATAAGGCTAAACCTGTGATCATCGCCATGTACACAACACTTGCGTTAAAGAAAATTCATAGCACAGAAATGTTTTTTATCATTAACCTGTTATAAGCTTGATATAATGATATCTTCACCCTATGACAGGATCTTTTGCCTGTGACACCATTTTTTTCAATGGAATCTTTGCTTGAAATCCTTTTGAGTGTTACCAGGTATCCAATTATCCTGGCATTCCCTCTGGAGTTGGGGAACAGAGCTCTGATATAATCCCGAAGAAGTGCAAACAATCCCTAATTAGCTGACTTACACATGGTCAAATGTAGCACAGCGAGGATGAATCACGTCTGTTTTACTTTCCCCATTACTTTCTGTATGTAAATGAATTTCAATCTTGTTTAAACAAATCTGATCTCATCTAAAATGATTTTTTTCACTTGTGTGTTAATCTCTCCACCAGGGTCTATAAAGATTTAGAAACTTTGATTTAGGTCACTGGTCGATACAACAGATAAACTGCATCTATCAGTGATGAGCTAGAACGGTACAGCAGAGTTGATAGGTAAAGATATGGACAGCTATATAACATTGAGTTAATCACACAACGCTTCTATCAACTAGCCTTACACCCAACACCCAAACATCCTTCTCATGTCAATCAGACCAATTTTAATCTAATAATTAGCAACAATATAAATATCAAATGGTACTTTGTGCTTAATGTTAGCAAGACAAAAATAAGGAAAACACGTACAAAACCATCCCTCATAAATCTCTGCACTACTTTTTCTAAGACAGGTGCTTTTTGGGTGTAAAACCACAAAGATGGCTACCCTAGGCTTGGCTGTAGTGTTGTGTAAAACTCCAACTCCGGCTTCTGATGTTTGGGCTGTATCTCAAATCTAAACATAGACTATATTTGAATGTCTTACTGTCTTATCTCCTCTCCCCACCTTTCTGATGGAAGAGAGAGAAAATTGTTGTGGAGTCAATGTGTTTGCTGATTTCTCCAAGGATTACCCCCTATCACACATTCCGGGGCCAATTACCACCCGGTGTTAATATGGCAATAGACTGTCATATTTTCCATGCATATTTAAAACATAATATTCTTTTAAACACAAATAGGAGCATTCGTGTAATTTATCTCTCCTGTCAGGTAAACAAAATATGAAAGTATCAAGTATTATGCAACTTCATCTTCAGACGCATCTTAATTCCTTTCTACCATGGCATTCGCAAGTGTAAACCAATGTTCCATAACAGTTTTATCTCAACTCTAAATATAACACACTGCACACAATGTTTACTGTAGTAAACCTTTTAGTACAGAGAATATAAAATCTTTTCATTAGTGCAACAGAGAAAAGGTAATTTGCTCCATAAAAATATGCCTACTTGTAATTAAGACAAGGATGTTATAAATGTGCTTATACAAGCACGGTCTATCTGGGCCATTCATTTTTGACAAAGTCAAGGTGAATACAAGTATGAACAACAATTATCTTGTTCTCAGGAGATTATCTATAGAAGACAAATTTTAAAAGATTTTTTTTTTGGAAAATCTACATTTGGTACCTTCTAAAAATAATTACACAGAAAATTCACTAACAGACAGCAATATTGAAAGTTTTCATCACCAGTAGGTAAGCAGTTTGATCTGATGCAAACTAAAATATTTCTACGCATGTACAAATATTGGTGCCGAATACCAAAACACCATTGCAGCAATTATGTTGGCATTGACTGCCACTTCAATACTAAAAGAATTGAATGCCAATCAATTAATTCGTAAACTATCCTTACCAACAAATACTGGTGCCTCTCATGGATAGAATGCCAGTCAAGGATAATACTTGCATTGAATGCCAGTCTTGGATAATAATGGAACTAAATGCCACTCATGGATAATACTGGTAATGAATGACATCCAACAACAAGTCAATGAAATGTTTTGCTGCAAACACCTTATATTTGTAATATGGTTTGATGAAGTAAAAGAAAAGACTGATTCTGTGAAAAACCACTCAAACATGACATTGACGATTCTTACCACCAATACTAGCTTCGTAGGCCACTCCAACACTACAGATGTTGTTATTGGCGTGAGCCGCCACTTCTCCCGCACATCGAGTGCCATGCCTAGAAAATAGAGAGAAGAATATAACAATGATGTATAAACATATGTACTTTATGTCGGGTTTGAGGAGATTGTGAAGGAAATCACTGCCTTACTTTCTTTTCTTTCTTAAAAGGACAAATTTGAACCATTGGCTATCAGAAATATTTGGCAAAAATTCAACTCTGAAAACTCGGTCCTGCAGTTAATCTTTGTCAAGGTAATAATATATCTCTTTTGTACTACACTGGCAACAAAATATGAAGGCCACAATGGCAACGACTTTGTTAAATAGAAAATATAAGAACAAAACATTTAATACAAATACATCTTGTATCAACAAATGCTAACGCAGGAAACGGAGAACCATTGATCAATTGACTTGTTTGCTAAATGCATCTTAGCAAAGAAAGAAAATTAACACATGGAACACTATGGTATACTTTTTCTTCTTAAATGCATGTTATCAATATTTCTAAACAGCTGTTGCTAAATTTTAGATAAAAATCTTATAAGCTTCAGACAGGCAAGCCTTTCACTGTTTACCGTTTCATTTCATTTAAATTTATGCACAATTTTGTAAGATTCTAACCTGACCTGAACACATTATCGGCAGACAATTTAAAAACAATTATCTATGTAAAAATTTTATTTCTAGGTTTAATCCACAGTTTGTTTTGTTCTTCATCCTATTTCTCATAGTTAACCACCCTCTTGTAGCTTACACATCAAACAATTGTGTTCTAGTTGCAAAAAAACAAACAAACTGAAACTGATGTACAGTACCATAAAACTTTTTTTTTTCAAATCCTTCTAAATTGACTGTCTTAACCTTACAATTATCAACTACAGAACTGACTTTCGGTATATTCCACAAGCAGTTACACAAAGGTCTCATTTTATGTTGGGGCTGAATCTGATCAGGCAGGACAAGACAGTTTGAACCATGATGCATTTCTCATTCCTGACAGGAGCATGTTAAAAATATCTAGTAATTAGCACTATTGGAAATACAGTTAAGAAGAATAACAATTGGAAATTATAATTATTTTTATCTCCATTATGAAGTCCCTAAGTGAATTGTTTAATGGTAACGTTGGGGTGAGTAACTCTAATAATTACTTGGCATGGCAGAAAATAGTCTGAAATTCCATTAGATTTGAAGGTTGGCCTTGCATCGATGTGTAGTTTGAGCTATAATAATGATTACAACTTGAAAATTATTCAAAATTCACCCTGGCACCGAGAATTCTAAATAGCAGCCGTGGATTAGGCTATGCTGTAATGTAAATGTTTGACATTTTTGTTATCTAAATTCAAATCGTAAATTGTGTGCGCAATGATTATTGCACAATTTGTAATCATTTTTCAAGATGATTTTCAAATATTTCTTTCAAACAGATTTCCTTTTAGTGATGAGTGTGTTGTATGGAAGTTATATATCAAGTTAAGATTTAGGGACTTTAACAAATCTCGTAAACAGTCATAAAACATGGGCGAGTGTAGAACTTGAGATGGTGACAATGACCAGTCAAAGTCTGACGAGTAAAATTCAACATCCACTTGAGCTAACAGTCATCATTGTAATATTTGAAAAGGTCAATAGGAAGTCAGATCTCAATACAATTTGTTTCAAGGCCTCTTTCTATGAGAATGTCAAAAGTTGTGCAAGAAACTGCATTTATGCATTTCTGGCATGAAGGTCAATGATTGTATGACAGAGCATCTGTTGAGGGGTGTAAAATGTCACTTATCTCCACTTCATAAAACTGTGAAAAGAATTTTAGGGAGGGACAGAAAATTCTTAAATGAAAACAAAAGATTAAGATTACATCAGATATAGATATTTTTGTTAAGATAAAAACTAATTACCCCTGTTTAATTCAACTTGCCAAAAACATTCCCAACCTTTTAAAAACAGATAGACATTGAGCATCTATGAACATCATGCTCTTCTATTGACAAAGATTTGTCCCCAAAACAACCATATACATCACAAAAACAATTTCAAATGCATATAAAGATTACCCTAATCTATTTAACATCAGGTGTTCATCAAACACTAATGGGTATCACTCTAGTGTATTAAACAAGGGTTTTCCCCAAGAACCACAGTCGGCTGAATAATGCATCCCTGAACATTGATATTTGTTGTGGACTAAACAGTCCTGAACATTGATATTTGTTGTTGACTAAACAGCCCTGAACATTGATATTTAATGTTGACTAAACAGCCCTGAACATTGATATTTGTTGTTGACTAAACAGCCCTGAACATTGATATTTGTTGTTGACTAAACAGCCCTGAACATTGATATTTGTTGTTGACTAAACAG
>JAULCA010029115.1:3438-18410 GCA_032360845.1 Crassadoma gigantea
TATAAAAAATATATCGGGATCGCTATTATATATGTTATGATCGCAAAAATAGATATCAGGATCGCTACAATATATATCAGGGTAGCTATTATATATATCGGGATCGCTATAATATATATCAGGATCGTTACAACATATATCAGAATAACTATTATATATATCGGGATTGCTATAGTAGATATCAGGATCGCTACAATATATATCAGGATAGCTATTATATATATCGGGATCGCTATAATAGATATCAGGAAAGCTACAATATATATCAGGATAGCTATTATATATATCGGGATCGCTTTAATAGATATCAGGATCGCTACAATATATATCAGGATAGCTTTAATATATATCGGGATCGCTACAATAAAAATCAGGATAACTATAAAAAATATATCGGGATCGCTATAATATATGTTATTATCGCAAAAATAGATATCAGGATCGCTACAACAGATATCATGATCGCTTTAATATATATCAGGATCGTTACAATAGATAGGATCGCTACAACAGATATCATGATCGTTTTAATATATATATCTGGATCGCTACAATAGATAGGATAGCTATTATATATATCGGGATCGCTATAATAGATATCAAGATCGCTACAATAGCTTTTGGTATCTCTTTAATAACTACAGTATCAGGATCGCTACAAATGATATCAAGATCGCTACCAATAGATATCAGGATCAAAACATTCATATATATTGAATCGGATTTCAACATATATATACATATATATGTGTTTCTAAGATGTAGAGAATATACACGATGTATCATTTGATGGTGATCATTTTTAACATATGCTGTAGAAAAATAACATACATATCAGAATGCCATAAAGCTAATGAACCATGGATGCCCAGAGTTATATTCATGGAAATATCAGTGATACATAGGTTTAGTAGTAAAGCATCTGAATATTTCTGATATCGTCACGCTTTATCATAACAATCTAGAAATTCTGTTACGTGTTCAACATAAATACAAACATGGCACTGCAACCATTCTGTCGGTGGAATTTATAACACAAGACTTAAAGTTATCCTTCATATTAGAATAATGGTGTATGGTTTGTCATAATTACTATCATTTAGCTATATCAAATTTTTAAATTGAATGAAGACAACGCTTTTGTTATAACAAGTTTTGTATGCTTACACTTTTGCTCGCATTGCATCATAAACCGCGGATGTGTCGTATCACCACGCACGTGGGCTTAATAATATGTTAAAACTGTCAATAAATAACAAAGGACTGCAGAGCACATTAGCACTACACAATCTGCACACTTAAAGCGATATCGTACAAAGTGTTTGACAGTATTAACTGGTCGTCTGTACAATGTGTTTATCAAAAGGTTTTAAATCAACACATTAACCACATCAGCTATTCAAGCATGAATCATTAGGTATAAAATCATCAGCAGTTTACGATCATCGAACAATAAAGAATATTCCACATAATGTTGATGTATTTAGTGTAAACAGTGTGCCGTTTAAGAGTTGCAGAATTTGTCTGGTTAGTGAGACTAAACGATCTTAAATAATATTTGTTGCTTGCTTGTAGAGTCATGCTATAGCCCAGTTTACTTTAGGAACATCGACAAGGCCAATATTGATTTACTGCAACCATATAACATGTATTTGGGATATTAATTGTGTCCATAAACAAGGTGATATATGTTGCTTGTCTCTGTTTACGTACATATATTTTATCAATTGTCTACCATACGAGGAGAAAACTAAGATTTATAACCTGAATTGTGTTTTTGTTTTTTTTTAAGTTAAACCTGAGATACGTCTGTTAAACAAACGAATGGGACAGTACCTTGACAAGGAAACCATGTTAGAGTGTATCATTACCGCGTCACCACAGGGATCAAACGTTTGGCGTTTCGGAAACGTGCAACCTGTCATGAAAGAAGGATGGAAATATCACTTGGAGGTGTTCGAGGATAGTAAATATACAGTATCACTGACGCTCAGAATAAAGAACGTAAGACCGGAGGATTTCGGAACATACACTTGTGAGGCAATCAACAAGTTAGGACATGCTAAAAGAGATATGGTATTTTATGGTATGTTTACTTATTAACATGTATATTTTTCTTACCTGGGCTTTATTGTGGTCATACTAACATCTAATTTTATTAGCTTAAAACTAACATGTAACCATGTTGTTTATGAAATTCATTTTGATTAACGGGGTTGTACGCACCCACGTTTCATTTTCAAAAGTATATTGTATTTTAGACCAATTTTATTTCCAACTTTTCGACCCCTAGCGTCACTGTTGAGTTGTACAAGGACTAAACAGCTATATGATGCAGTGTAATTTATTTTGGCACACTGCATCTACTATCAAATTCAAATGTATACCCTGAAAGATAGGTCGTCTAAAACTTCAAAATTATATCTGTCACATAAAACTTGTTATTTTTATTATTAACAAAAAACTAGTAACGTAACAATATCACTTACCATTTGTGGCTAGTTTTGCATGCATGATACACGTATTGCTACATGTGCCTAAGGCAGAGCCTAGACCGGCCTATCTTCCCGGCTCGTGCAACATTCGTTTAACTTCCGGTTCAACCATTTTCAGATAAATCACGTCTCAATTATCGGACAGAGAGTTAACAAACTGGAAGTGTAAACACTGCATTATCCGTATTTGTTATGTTGTTCTAAATATTTTATTTAAAGGCAGAATATGATCATATGTGACATAACAGTTTAAGGTGATGCGTGTTTGTTGTGTGTATTATACGCACAATTTTGATATTATAGAGCAGTACATGATAAAAAAAAATACCATCTGACACTTTCCATATGCTACTCAGTATCAGCCTTCGACCCATATCAGCCTTCGGGCTGAGTTCGATGTCTTCGTGATAGATAAAAACCAGGGTATAGAAATGTTCGCATGACAATGAAGCAGTCATTAAACTGCAAAGTCTGTAATTTCTGAATAGGATGTTACCAAGGAAAGTCTTAGGTAATCCGTTATCTTTTCTTAGCGCTCTGCTGTATTTTCAAATTGCCAACATGGATGTTAAAAGATGATTCATCGCAAAGGAATCTAATGATCATAATAGTATCGTTTTCTGTTGCAGAATATATTGTTCCTACACCTCCCCGAATAACCACCGTACCCACTACACCATACAGAGGGAGACAAAATAACCACTACGATGGTGTCGACAGAATAGATGACAGGCCGGAAGGGGTAACCATTCGTAATCAAAACGGAGAATCAGCTCAAATCCATAAATCATCAGACACTCAAATCTTAGGTAACAGTATGTTAATTCTATCGACAACAGTGTGTGCGTGTTGGATAAAGCGATACCTTTCTTGGTTTGACGCTACATGAGTGAAATATATACTCTTCCTAAACTGTTTAGGGCATGAGATTATACGACGACAAATCAGGATCTCGGAATATCACTTGTTTGACTGCTAAACGATTTACAAATCCTCAAGTACTAAAAAAGCTTGTCATCAAGTCACTTTGTAACCTCGCCAGGTCAGTAATTTTAATACATCAAAGTACATTCCGAGATCCTAGAACTTAACAATGTGTATTAAAACATAAACTGGTCTGTCTTTGTCCGTTCCACACGTCTGTTAATTATATGTCATTTCATATGCGCCTTTCATTTTAATTATGTGTCATCATTTATTCATAATGTATGCAAACATACAAGTAATCGGTGATACATTTTTGACTCGTCCTATACTGAAACAACTGCAAAGCTTGAATTTAAAGCATTTCTGCTAAAGAAAGTAGTTTTCCTCTGTCTTTCTGATATATCAAAATCCTATCTTTACATATATTAAAGTTGAATTTGAAATAATGTTTTACTTACTTTGCAGGTCAGTTTGGGACTGCGAACGTCCGTATTTTGAACACGTGTAGCACCATTTTAGCAACGAAGAGTTTGTTTATATACTGTTTATTATCATATACTGTTTCGATTCTTTGGATTGTATTATGATATGTGCAATTAAGCAATTTTGTTTTATTTTTTAAAATTTCAATATGTCATCAGCTCAGTAATTTTTCAAAGGTATATAATTAGATGAGAAATCACGATAAATCAGTTTTTCGTTTTTATATCAGCACTTCACCGCTTCATTTCGAGTCAAAAGTAAACTATGTATAATATATTATAAGATGATACAATTGTAAGAAAGTCGTAGGAATACATATATAAAACTATGTTTATATGATGTTTATGAATTGCATTTGTAACAATAGATCATATTAACTTTTACATTAATACAATGTTGTTCATTAAAACGTGAATCGTCCCGATCGCGTTATAATTGAATTATCTATCATTTTCCAGTCATCTTACTCAATAAACCAGATTGTACTTATCTCAAAAATTATATTTATTGCTTTATCTCAAAAATACTCCAAAAAGCTACCTATTTTTGTTCCATCTGGGTTGAATTCAAGAATGATTTAGAAACGAAAAAAAGATAAGTAAGACTTAGCTATAAACAAACTAATGCATTGTCCTGCAGAGGTTCGTTACAAAGATCTTGGCCCTATTTTCCTTTGACATAACAGCTAGGTCAAAAAATATGCTTTTGCCAATTAGGAATATGTATGAAACGTGTTTGTAAAGTGGCGGATATCATCATATATAGCAGAAGACGCTTATTTTTCCGGAATACTTGATCGTATTACCCATTGACTTTTTCACTGGTCTTATGTAATTTTTCTTGATTCATATTTTCCCATATAGTTTTATCGGTTTGAGTTGACACCTCGGTACTCCCTTGTTTTATATATAACCTGATGAAAGTTATAGCGTCATTTTCATTCAACGTACATGTACTAACGATATTTGTTCTCCAAATATGGTTTACTTATATGCTGTACAATAAATTCCTGTCAGTTATAACATTGGTCTATTCCTGAATGAGTTGTATTACAGAGTTGTGAACAAAACACATTACTAATGGTTGTACAATCAACTGGTCTGATTTTAATGTACTGCATTGAATAGATTTTTTTTATGAAAGCATAGTATGCTAAAATGACATGTACAATGCACTTGTTGTACAAATGGTATGGTACGTGTTGGTTGATTGATTGGTGTATGGGTGCGTGTGCCTGTGTGTGTTTGTAAGTGCGTATAGCAGGCAAACTTTCCATATATTGATATTGTCTGCAGACGACAAACGCATCAATGTACCGTGTAAATACAAACGAACTGTTGATTGTGCATGTATGTGTCTCGTGTCAATGGTTTGTATATACAATGTATGTGATAGTGCCAAAAAGGTGAAACCTGACAAAATTGTGGTCTTGGTCAAATTCAGGATCCAAACATATGACAGAATAATGGCTCCTTAGCAACTCATAACATGAGAAACGAATAGTAAAGCCCTCTAGGGAGAAAAGCTGTCAAACATGTATAAAAGGACCACCAAAGGGAGTCCAAAAAAGCTCTGTCAAACATGTATAAAAGGACCACCAAAGGGTGTCCAAAAAAGCCATGTCAAACATGTATAAAAAGACCACCAAAGGGAGTCCAAAAAAGATCTGTCAAACACGTACAAAATGACCACCAAAGGGAGTCCAAAACTCTTTATTAATAGGAAAAGGTTTGGTAAAACAGGTCCTTATTCGACAAAGACATCATTGTTGTAATTTTATTGTTACAGCATCACTTTGTTTAAATCTTAACATTAAGATATATGTTCATGTCGTCAGCAGAAAGATGAAATGCCTGCACATTGCATAATAATAAACGTCGGTGATACGTTGTTCGAAAACTTCCATTACATAGCAAAAATGGTTAAATCATACAGATTTCCATTGCGTAAAATAAAATTACAATGACGTCGTGTTTCTTTGTTAAGAAACGGCACATTTTTTAACAGGACTAATGATCACTTAGCTAGGTACAGTGACATCATGAACTAAATGTATAAGGAAATATTAATATTCTGCATCATTTCAATTTGTACAAATCAAGAGGAATTTGATTTTTCCCCACATATAGATTTGATCTATCGATTTTTTTCATTTGTTTTGAGTAAGTTTTTGTGATGAATCCATCGCAGAATATTCGTGATTCCGCTTTTCTACTTAAACATATTTCTTTTATATTCGGTTATATTTGTTGATTTCAAATGAAGTGGATACGTATATACGTTGACATTGGGTGTGAGATCATTTAAGAACGGAACTATTCCAACAGCAATGGTTCGAGGAATAGACAGTTACAACACTTTGTGTGAATATATTCGTTTTCGTGTATACATGAATCTGTTGCTGATAAATTTATTATTTTGTACATGTCAGTATGTTATCTGGAAAAAGTACGTAATTTATAGGACATAAGCTGTCTAAACATAAATGTATATTAGATAAATACTTCTTTGTTTCAACTGTTTTTGTACCGCTATTCTGCGCAATCGTATAAAAGTGGGTCTTTGTAATCATGTACGATTATTATTTCCAGGTAAATTGTAATATACATGGATATCTTACATATTGGTGCAGAATCTAATGAGAATGAGAGAAAACGAATATGTCAATGCTGTAATACATGGGTGATGAAATTGTGTTTGCGTAAATCAAGTGTATATGGTAACTGCTAAATAAAAAATCAGAAAATATTACATTCTTGTTTTTTCAATATTTTTTAGTTATAATATCGATTAAGGTTGTTGTTATTTGATCTTCGTGTGACTTGTTTGTCAGTTGATTAGCTTTCGTTGTTGTAACATGCATATCAACGATTAATTTGTAACGCTAAAACCCCTCACTTCAACTTATCTTTAATTACTACACTGTCGTATTTGTAATCAAAAGATAGACGGATCTGTAACTGACCGATTACAGGATGCGATCGTTAAGT
Source organism: Crassadoma gigantea (assembly GCA_032360845.1). NCBI lineage: Eukaryota > Metazoa > Mollusca > Bivalvia > Pectinida > Pectinidae > Crassadoma > Crassadoma gigantea. Next base: position 10,334 of record JAULCA010029115.1, read on the forward strand.
CCGATCATACGCACTAGCCTTACTACTAGTCCTGTAACATATCAAGGGAAACAACCCGACCTACACGTTTTATTTATTACAGAACAATGACTATTACAACAAAACATTATGTATGACGGAAACGTTTACTGAATGCTGACGAGAGGGCACCTTCAACGTCTAATGCATTCAGAACGCAATGATATAATACAATTGCAGGAATAAAATAGATACTTGTATACGCATTTTAATATAAAATCGCACCGATAAAATGGTCCATATTGAAAGAATAAAGCCACGCCGGCAAATCATGATGACAATAATTATGTCGAACTAAATGGCAAATAGTACTTTGATCGTAGTTATAGCCATGACCAGGCTTTCGAGTTTTTCGAACAACACCTGTAAAAAGCCTGTACGTTGAAACGAATGAACCATCCTTTAGAAGGAAAATACTTGCATTACAGTTTGCAGCTCATTTAAATCAAACCCTTAAAATCCTACGTTTGACCAAGTGTTCAACCCAAAATACCGAAACCTTAACATCTGCCAACTTTTGGTATCTGAATTTCAAATTGCCTGCAAGAACTCGACATAAAGTTGACTGACATAGCCGAATTTAACATATCTATATGAGGGAAATCCAGTGTACTGTCCAAAGAACACAACTCCTTCTTTCGGGAATGCATATCGAATTACCCTTCTCATACACAACTTTACACCGATCGTTCCAAAGAAGGTGAGAAAGTGGCAGCAGGCAACCGTACTGCTAATTCTTGCACTTCAGTTCGACTACCAGACGGCGCCTCCAACTTTTTGCGCGGAAGCATGCGCCACTGGTTTGGCCCTCGACCATATCGATGAACACCGCATTTAAAAGGCATTCATTTGTTCAGACTCTCTATCTGTCCTACAGAGCTTACAGTTATGAGATCCTCAAAATACACTCGTACAAAACCTTGTTTTTCGAATATCTCGTATCTTAAAAAAAATCTAAAATAACTTTATTTTGGATGTCGAGCCATGTCGGAATTAAAGGAAACAATTTGTTGACAGTGAAGCAAATGCGTTTAATATCTCCAACAAACAAATACCAAACTACTATATACAGATTTCAAAATAAGAAGAAGTAACGCTGGTCTCTCGAGACCAGCAACAAACTTTTTAAAGTACAAGCGAAACTTAAAACATCTATTCGCAGTGGAGCCTGAAGTTGGTTCCTAGTTCCAAGTTCCGTTTAAGACTCTAGTTTCAATTGAGATAATCGGAACTAGAGTCTGGTTCCTCAGAACTAGGGTCTGGTTCCTAGTTACGTTTATGTTAAACGGAAATAGGGTCTTGTTCCTAGTTCCGTTTATCTTAAACGGAACTAGGAACTAGGAACCAACTTCACGCTCCCGGATATTAAAACTCTTTTCACTTCCGTGGACATGAATGCACTGTTTAACTATTTGAAAGACATCATTCTATAAACTCTGATGTCTTTTTACCCACCTAACCCCCTTTGACGTTATATATATCACATAGTCCATATCATCTATTCGTTGTATTTTTTATGCGAATGCTTTTAAAAATTAACATTTTATCTGAGTTTATCTGCGCTACTCACATATCTGTTTAACATAAAATGAAGTAAATAATTGAATTTCCAAGGCCCTAAATGATCACAGCCGTCGATTGGCCGTTAAACCCAAACAAACAATGTAGTTATGACGTCATTTGATTAGAATTATGTTAATTTATGTAAATGTATAAGAAGATTAAAACTTCAGCTCAAAAAATGTAACGCTTGCATATAAGTAATAACTTAATATTGTAAAACAGTTTTTATTCTCAAAACGGACATTTTAGATTTCATTCTGATTGTGTTCTTCGTTTCAATCATACCGTTTTTTAAGTTAAAAATTTGACCGGAATTCTTATTCGGCATTGGAGAATTGGACGGAAGCGGTTTTAACTATAGACAACGTGTGTTTGATTTGGCGAACAGCATGATGAAAGCGCCACAGGAACCACAAAGTAACAACCATTGATGCGCAAAGGCCGTTTAATATCGCTGTTGTGTAGATTGCTAATAAAATGTTTTGCTTTTTTTGATATAAACTTTAGGCAAACATTCATTGTCTGGTAAATTGCTATCTAAAAAAATATCCAAAGATCACCGGCTTTTTGCAGCACATATTATTCCAATAGTTGCTAATACGGTAAAAATTAGTTCCGAGGGGTAAGACTTATGTTTTGTTTTACGCGTTACAATACAATCGGGTTTTTACCCGTTTTTTTTTAAAAAAGATTTGGGTATTTGGTATATCACCTTTAGAGAATTCCTGGAGATGCATACTACTGCGAATCAGGATTAACGTTAGTTTGTATTATGCAATCACTTTATTTTGAAGTCATCGTTTAAAAAAATAGGCAAACGTTTATAAATCCTTTTATGGACATAAAAAAGTTATTTAATAGCACGGAGGGCTTTAAAACAGGAGATACAACTGTCGCAGTATTAACACAAACAGACAAAAATGAAGTTCAAAATTGGTTCGACAAGGCACTAACAAGGCCAGCAGATATCACGTCATTACATTGTAGATATCACTGACTTCAATGTGCCAGAAGTAAATAAAGGGAAACATTTAAATCTCACAGTTGGCTATCAAGTTATGTTTTCAATATGGATGAAAGAGTTTCAGACAAAAAGCTTCTCATCTACAGATAACCCTGACATTTAGACAGGACTACTGATTGCAATTGTAATGAGTGAATTCCATAAACAGTGTCCAGTAGTAAACGTTTTACGTAAATTCCCAAACAAATTCGATCACCTAATCACAACTCGACCATTCTAAATCAGATACGGCTATTATCGCACGAGTATAGATACGTGTGAATATGGTTGCGCAATTTCGAAAATACTGATTAACCGTATAGTACAGGTAGTTGGGTTTCCAATCTCCGTCCTAAAGACAATGTCAGAAGCAAGATGAAGGTGCATAGTAATGGACAAACACACAACCAGTTTCCAAATAAAATGGCATCGCAGCGTCTTTGCAATGGCACTTTTCATTACAAGAAGAAAATTTTAGTCGGGGATGTCCTGCTAGTTAGCTGACTAGTTGAGACGTCGCTTAAAGACTGCTATGCGCTCGCTCATGATGCTGTTGAAAAAATAGCCAGCTTCATAACTTTGTTAAAACGAGATTACCCGGGGCCTCAAACCTTAGTCTCGATAATGCACCTCACAAAGTGTTCATACTGACGTATCCAACTCCTACACTTGCCATAATCATGTAGAAGTGCTTGGTTCCATGTGTATTGACTCTGGCCATTTTCGGGCGGTCTGAGATTGTTTGGATAGATAGTGTACGCCCCAGTAATGTCCTTGTGGTCTAACTCTCAGTAACAAATACGATTGTGCAAGTGACTAAAGCCGTATCCGACAGTCTTTATATGGACTACGGCTCTTCGCGGACGGTCGGAAGTTCACCAAAATTGTTTAAGACAATTCAACGAAAGGTTTATTTTCTTCCCACTGCAACCATCTGTCGTGCAGCTTCACGTTGTGACACCCCATATTGAGCATTCCGCCAGACTTTTAATTCTGAATTTTGTACAAATGCAGCATAATTTGATGCGTAAATATTTTGAATTTATTGCAGAAGGGATAAAAATAATTACATTTAAGTTCAATTATAATCACTCCTGCGATTCGCGATTATTTTCTTGCGACAAATTCATACTACAGTACCAAAAAGTTTCTATTTTTATCGATTCTGATGCTGCTTTTATGGGGAAGTGTTAAATTTCTTTCCATGCTGAGTACATATCAACATCCATGCACAGTATTGATAAAGGTAGACGTGAAGTACTCTATTCCTTATTAGCACACCGTTATCATTCTAAAATAGTCTTCAAACACATCAAGTAATCTGTACGATTAGTATATCTTTCCTTTTTATGAGGGCGTAAGAAAATGTCTTTTCGCTTTGCATAACTTCACTATAAGCAATGATAATGGATGCGAGCATTGCGCGAACAATTAGTTACATAACGCAAGTTATTTATTTTAAGTGAAACGCGTAACGAAGCTAAACATACTTTGTATGATGGCATTTATATAATCATTAAAATGGCATTGTCACAGAATGGTATAAACGGAAATATTCACGATATATAAGGCCCCATGGCATGTACAGTGTATATAATGATCTTGTTGGCAGTTATTTAGTGCTTTACGGAGGGTATATTTATAAATAAGACCCGCACGTATGATTAAACTCCATATAATGCCTTTAAACTATATGTTTCCAATGTAATATGTCCTAGGATTACATTTAAATTATCTGTTAAAGTGTCATGTCTTAAGTTATTGATGGTATCCTTAAACTCCTACATAAGTTACAAACGATACAAAGGGTTGGTGTAGTGGGACCACTGGTCTGTGGGGTACACAAAAATAGAGCCATTTTCTGCGTAATTGTTTATAAATAAAGATATGTAAATGACACTCTAATATAATTTACACGTTGGTGAGAGAAAATATATCCCGTAATAGGAAAGAAAAACATTTACATTGTATAGTTGTTCATGAATATAATAAAAGAAGATGCCAAGGCGAAGTCTTGGTCTAGCGGGCATATTCAAGTTGAACGGTATATTGTTGTGTAGACGAAAACAAGCTCCGTTTTAACAGCTCTACTCTACGAATGATTGTGACAATTCCACGAAAGCACACAAAACGAGCAAAAATATTGTTACGCAATTTTGTATAACCAAGCTACAGTAATGGGTGGGTACAGATATACTCACTATTGTAGCCCAACTGTAGGGAGAAAAGGGGTTACCAAACGACTAGTCCTTGTTTGTCATGTTAATCTAACTCGAGTTTTTATGTTATTACGAAGATGTACGTGTAATTTTCTAGAGACGCAAGTGTTATCAGTTTAGTGTTTTAAGTAACATTAACATGATAACTGCATGTTCTTTACCAATGAAGAGATTCATAACCCTTTTAACCATGTGTCTATCTTGGAAATACACGCTCTCTGACATTGAGAGAGAAATAATTGTTCTGATATATGGCGTAACAATGGAGGAGACGGTGTAAAGCATAGCTATTTAACGTCAAAAAAAATAAAAAAGATTAATAATGAAATCACGTCCGAAGTTTTACAGGACTTACAATGAGGTAATCAGAGAAGCTAACGAACATAAAACAGTGAGGAAAACTTGAAAGTGAAATAGCATAAATACACAAAAGTAGAAACTTGATTTCGAAATCAACAATAACTCAGCAGGAACCTTGTAGAAAATGTAAGACAGTTATTACGTCACCGAAATCGGGGGCGAAACAAAGATGTTCCGAGAGCGTTTTTCTGGACCGCACACAAGTTTGAAACAGGAAATGTTCCATTAATTGTATAGACACTGTGACCGACTGTCACATTGTTGAAAGACGTTGTTATCGCTAAAAAAATAGGGGGCAAGGACAAGCAAAGCCTTCTTTATTTGAAAATTAAATCCAACCGAGTTTGGTAACATGTTCATTATAAACACAATGTGGAACTTTTTTATTACCACATTTTGATGACGTTTGTCTAGCTTTTGTTCATTTTGTTGACGATGAGTAAGGCCGCTTCGAAATGTTTATGAGATTATACATATTTTCGGGTACATGTTATGTCCAAAACGACGTTATTTTTATAACAGTTTGATACGCGTTTCAGCTGGTTGATGTATTATCCCTTTACAAAGGTGTGGCTTGTGTTGCGGGATAAACATAAGCATACTCCTAGTGAACAGCTAATTCGGTTTTAAGCAATTTTGGGCCGAAGTTTGGCAAAGGAAACAAAATTTAATAAACACCTTCCTGGATACAGATAGACGGGGCCAAAAAATGGAAATATGATTAAATTTACAAAAGACTGTTATTTTAGGATATCTTTGACTAGTTCTCGGTTACAATATATCATTTGAATATGCAAACAAATGTTTCTGTCACTGCGTAAAGAGTGATTCTGAGATAGATAACATGTTCTCAAATTAAGGGGAAAAAATTGATTAGGCGATACAGGTCCTTTAACTTCTCGTTACATATATTATATACACATGTACAAACCACATCAACACAAATATTCTAACGTAAACTGAACGCCTGTTGTATCAGTCATCGCTCTAACCAATCAGCTACTTTGCATATTCCAGTTGAGGACGAAGTCGTTAGAAACTTTTATTGTTCCCCATTGTCACATTGCTTTCTGCCACCAGCCTTACCGCGAATCTTTATGACATTTCAGACGAATTTCAAATCAACGTGATTGAGCGTTAAGGAAATGTAAGACGACGTTCTGGTAACAGACAATGTTTTGATTCAATTAACTCTTTGGTTACCAGTCTCAATACGTCGCCGGGGGAGTCATTTACACAATAAATACAATTTGAAAATATATTTAATCGAGATTTCAGAATTTTCTGGAATTTGCAAATGCAAAAAGTTTTCAAATAAGTGTAGAGTAAATCTACACCTTAACTACTATAGTAATGCCACAGTTAACAGCAGTGGCTCTATTTTAATTAGTACGTGTTAGTTCAACGATTTAGATAAATACCGTTATATTGCCGTTCTGAAGTTTCAGTCCTATGACCAGAATGTGACAATCTGCAGACGTGTATTTCATGGACCAAAGTATAAGTTCAACTATGCCTTATACAATGTACATGTATCATATAATTGCACATACGCTGTAACATTTTCAAGGTTGACATACTTTCATGTCACTTTTATCATAGACCAAACTAACGAGCCTCTGGCAAAGAATGGATTTATATTTTATTTTATTTCTCATATATATCGCTTAAGGTGGGGTTCTTTCCTATGTTAAAATTTACATAGACCCTGTCCAAGCACAGATATTTCAAATATCCAAATTGTTTAACTGCCATTATATGCGTCACTATCCATTTATTTGGAAAACGAATGTCAGATAGTGTGATTGCATGGCATATTTGAGGACGGGGGGGGGGGGGGGGGGGGGGGGGGGGGTGGAGGAGGTTTTTAGGAACTGTAAATATCCACATTCTGTTATGATACCTTAATTTGCCCACTATTTGTTATTGTATTTTGGCAGAAAACAATCAGTGTTTGGTTTATTTCTATACTTCTGTATCAATCACCCATCGTCCCATAGTGCTCAGTGGTGAGGTGTGGGGATGGAGGTGTGGGGATGGGGGTTGGATGGGGCAATATATAAATGATCAACGCACTAGACTGGGATACACACCAGCGACCCTCAAAATACTACATGTACATGTAGTTGGACTTTCATTCCGCTGGGCTATCGCAGACTTCTTAAAATTAGACACACGTTTACAAGATAGTTCTAATGAGTTTGCTTTGGAGCATTTCCCAGAAAGTATAATATACAAGCAGTATATGTGCACACATTCCAACAGTTTGCTTACCAGTGGAGTAAGTACAATAATAGTCTTTGACAGGATCTATGAAATCTGCCACATTATACTAAATCAAGACATTGTATTTTGTTTGTGATTTATGTCTAGAATGAATTTGACCCCTGAGCAAACCAGCTGAAAGATGATGCACCCTAACCCCAAATTCACCAGAGGAAATAAAATGTTCCCCTATATATTCTGTTGCTTGCTAAACAAGTTCCAGACATAGTGTATACAGGTTTTTAACTGAAAAGTATAGTACATGTAGTATAGTATAAGAGACTAGAGTAAGACAGTGTAAAAAACCTTAATGACCATGAAAGGAGAGTGTAATCAAAAGACAATAAGGAATACAAAAATACAAAATAAGCAAGACAAGGCAGGTTGAAAAAATAACTTGCGAGGCAGCCAGACAGCATATGAATGTTGTAAAAAGGTTGATTTGATGTCTTCAGTCAGATAAATACTAGGGTATGTCATAAAAAGACGTAATTACCTGCGTTCATCTGATGAGGATGTGATGAAAATGATAATGATTATGATGATGGCAATAAATTGATGATGATGTTATAGTCAGTAGACTTGTACATTGTATGTAATGGTCAGTAGACTTGTACATTGTATGTAATGGTCAGTAGACTTGTACATT
>JAULCA010029337.1:0-18407 GCA_032360845.1 Crassadoma gigantea
TGTACTAACATGTATGTATCAAATAAAACATATAAAATTGGCGGAAAACAAATGAACCTTTAAAACGTCTGAATACATATTTTTTTTATAACCCGTATTGATAATTGCCATATGTTATGGATTATATCGGTCCATACAGCCTGCAAAATGATAAAAAGTATGCTTATAAAATTCACACACCAATGGTGTAAAGTATTGATAAATAAGTATTTGTACAATCGCCGCACATTGGATTCAAAGTGTTGCCAAACTACAACACATGGGATGTCACGTACAAGTACAATCAAATAATTTTTTCAGATTTATACTCAAGTATAACATTTTGGTTGTCTTCTGTAAAATGGGATCTGACTGTATCATATTAATCTCTCAAATGAAATTTGTATAACGATAACACTTAACTTCGTAATGTGCCACGATAAATTTAAAACAATAAAAAATTGCTAAAAGACTTAATGAACTAGTAAACTCTTCCTCTATTACAGATACGCTCTCTCACAGATTTAAATATCAATATAGCCAGCCGTGATACAGATATCCCTTACCATTGTGTTCACGGAATGCGTTATTTACGGCGTAACAATTCACCATGTTTTCCTTTACTTCTGACCCATTTAACGGCGAGAGAATCGGCATCAAACCTTACTTCTACAACGTAAGGTTTATATCGTTTCTTAATGAGACGAATTTTTCGTGGATATTTTTTAAAAATCATTATTAAAATTTCAGTAGGTGAGATGGCTACAAACTGACTAACGATTGCATATCTATAGCGGAAAGATGTGTTTAAGAATAGTCTTATATATCAGCATCAAAACAGCATCATGTTACAACCGGATATTTAAAGTCGGTCATTTTTATGTATTTATTCAGAGAGCTTTTTATCTGAAAAATATGGAATTTATTCGTATTCGTTCTAAAGTAATGGATATTTACATAAGAAGTATTAAGCAATGCATTATTTAATTAAAAGCCGTTACATGTTGTTCTAAAAATATATGTGATAGATACAATATGTACAATTTCGCTGAAATCTTTTATCTTATATACAATTTAGAAATAAATGCAAATGTACACTGAGTTTTAATGACTATATCCTATTATTATCGGCCGACTATTTTCGGCGTCTCGTGTTATTTAATCAAAATTCATTTCAGTTAAAATTAAAACAGAACGAGGCTAGTATGATTTTAAACATTATTTTGATAATTATATTTTTTAGTGTAAATCTAGTAAGATGCATGCATATTGTTTTTAATTCAGTTAAAAATGGTTTGTTATGATAAAACGATACTCCAAAGTCTGTCAGAAGGATTGCTGACTATCACATGGATGGAAAGTGCTGGTAAGACACAAAGTACAATGTACCTTTGCACTGTATAGGTAAGATTTCTTAAGTCGAATCGTTGAAATAATATTTCAAGGTTTCTTTTTGAAAAAAAACTATACAAAACTAAATATATAAAACAATAAAAAATAAAAGAGAATGTTTTCCCTCGACAAAAACTAAACGATGCATGAAGATATAAGACGATCTAAGCCGTGATTTGCCTCCGACTAATATTGCGTATCATTGAAATAGTAAATTCCGATATCATTGTTAAATGCTATATTCCATATTATTTATCGCTTACAAAAATTGTCAAAAATCTTTGCTTTTCTCCTTTATGCTAAACATATAAACAAATATTATTCCTATAACGCTTTATTGTGCTTTAATTTCGTGTGCAATAGAATATCATTATTATTTTCTGTTAAAGTAAATAATAACCTGACGTCGAGACAAATATGATATAAGTAGCTTTATGTTGTAGAGACATTCGGCAATGTACCTCTACCACACAATCATTTGTCTACCAGCTAACATTATAAACAGCAATGTTTAACAATAATAATCAACGTTTATTATCCGGACTTTCAGATTAAATAAATCAGACATCTTAAACTCAAATTAAATAAACATAAACCGTTCGTCAACAAAATGCAAAATATGGAATCGGTATAAACCAATCTAACTGATAATGGCATCGGGGCAATCAGACCTGTTTAATTTTCGTTTTGACGAAGAATTTAGAATTTCATAAATACTCTGTTTATTACACACTTAATATAATATGAATATGATCAGTAATGTAGCTCTTGTGGAGAGGTTTTTTTCCGGAATAAACGTCTTCGACTAAATTACAACACTATGATAAATTTAAAAATAATGACTTAAGATATCTTAAAAACATAATGATACATTATATATGACTAGGGATTTTTAATTTTTGATATAAAATCAGTATGACGAAATAATAATAACAGATTTCTTTGTATTTTGTTAATATTGGCTCCCGAAATAAACAAATAAAAAATCATACAGAAAGTAGAAGCATGTATCAACTGTATCAATCGTTATATGTTCAATTATTATAGCTTGCACATTGTAGGTCTCTAAATTCAAATAGTTAAGTCGTAAATTACCTTAAATGACGTCTGACAATGAAGACTATGCATGACTGTGCACAAAAAATACCGTTATATGTGAAGTAATAAAATAGAAAAATCGAACAGTTGTTTAATGTATCTGTAAATATATTTTTTAAAAACATATAGGAGACAAAAATAGTATATATTATTTCTTAAGGTTTATTGATTAACGCCATTTTCGTTAATTCGATTTCTTTTTTTATATCTTTACATTGTATCAATACAGAAACGTAAGCTTACGATAGCAATAAAACGTCTGACATACTCAGTAATACAATTACAAACATTATGATATGAGATAAAAAACATGTTGATAACGTATGTGCCCGGAAAATAAAATTGTATTAAATCATTAGAATTTGCAAATAAATTATCTGTAGTATTTTTAGGTTTTGTTATAGAACTATTTCATTTTTGTACGCGATGAAAACAAACAACATATATTTATATTCCCGATGTGTTTCGTTTACGTGGCAGAATTTGATTCCCTACAGTTATTCTTGATCTATCTCTAATTCATACAGTATTGTATTGACACATATGTCGCTCACACACTATATACTAACTATAATGAGCGTTCTGAAACAGCTCCAGTCTGAGACACAATCCGAAAGGCTTGTGTTGTTATCAGGAAACTGCACTCCATCGATAACGTATCACGCGGCCAACCCCTGTTCCCACCATGAACACACACACATACAGCACATACGAGCAAGCCAAATTAGCATAAATACATATATCTACCTTGGTCATGTATAAATACACCTAAGGCTGGCATAGACTCACCGTACATGTAAATAACATTCTCTGTCCTAATACATGCCAAAACACATAGCACGAAATCCTTGAATTAAATATGTCCTCGCGATCTATTTCCGGAGAGGTTGCTGCATAGCAATTTAATATCCTCTGCTTGCCATTCCATGTAAATTTGGCCCAGGCAGGGGTCGAAGGTCCCTCAGACGGGAATTAAAGCTTGAATCACTCAATGTTTACACGTGATCAAAAGTGAATACACACGGTTTCTAGATCCCCTTAGTTTATATCCGTGAAGTTTATTATATGTAAAATGAGAGTGTACAGAATGATAAATCAGGCAGACCCCGACTCTCTCCTCCATTGACAACACCAATCTACTCACAACCAGCGGCAGCCATTTTCCTTTCAGCTTGCTAGCAAGGGGCATTTTCAAAATACATCCACATATTTTCTGTTCATGACCGGTTGGCCGGCTTACAATGGTAATACACTTTTTTCCAGGTCAGCAGCGTCTTTCTCTGGGTCTAAATAACCACTCCCTTCCTCGTAAGCCGTGACAGTTATGTTTGTTTACACGGGCAACTAAGAAACCTAAGTACGGGACAGGCAGATAAGTATGTCCACAGGGGATTCGCGGCTAGCCAATCACAGCCGTGCTTGCTTAGCTCGGATAGACAACCCGCACCAACAATAACTCAATGTGTCGTGATCACTACAGCAAGCCGCCATGATAGAACTCGCCTGGCAATGCAGGCTACAGTGGGTTTTTACACACCCAACATTATGTTGATTTTGTTCATGGAATTATTGTTCTTAAAGGTAAGGATTTCAAGTTTTTACGTTTTAATTAACTAATGTAAGTGTTGTTGTATCAAAATACTGTTTATATAAACATCAAAATCGGTACCTGTGTGTGTGTATTCCTGTACAAAACATTTTCAAAACAACAATTGGCCTACTTTCTAAATATCTACAGGTAAAACCATCGTACGGAAAATAATGACAGTTTGCTAAAAAAAAACTTCGAGACTGGCTTTATCTAGAAAAATTATGACCCAAAGCATTTGCAATTCCAATTCTATATTAAAATTAGTCGATTTTGTTTATCGCGCTACTGAAGTCACGGCGTAGATGTGCGTCATCGGTAACTCACGCTGGGATGTAAATACGCTAATATAACTCATATCTACAGTAGGTTTACAATACCAATTTCCCCATTGCTCTTTTATTCTCCTGTACTCAATTTATATCAAATACCGCTGATTTAGGCATATTATTATTTGAATATGTGGTTTGTTGATAATGATAAATCGGTCGGTTTATATCAATTATTTTATTTGTGGCAGGCGAATAAAAGCTTTTTGACTCTACGTCGTAAATATCGAAATTGAAAACTATTTTTTGAATTACAATAGAAATTTTCAATGTAGAAATTAAGATTTTTATTTGAAATATGATGTGTTTCCTTATTTACCTATCCGATCTTATTACCCCGTTTGTACATGAACACCGGGAAGTATTTAATTTTCAATTGGAACACAAATTTACATAAAATCCTTCAATATATTCCAATGATGACAAGTCCACATATAGTTAAACACCATGTAAACCCAGAGCTTAAAATGTGGAAAACCTGTTAATTCAAAAGCATTGAGAAATTTTCTCTATGGGATCACTGTGAAAAGTACCATAGTTCCGTATCATGATCCACGTTATTCAACAGATCGTACTTCAGGTATTCATCCCTTATTATCTCGCTTTTGATATTTATTTTTAATTTACTAATCACATACTCAATTTGTTAAATCGATTAATTTAATTTATCTACACGTTTTATCATGAATAGGTTGTTGATATTTCTCGATATATATTTGAGGGGTTTTACTGCAGTGTGTATTAACATAATGGAATATAATTATTATTAATTGATTCAATGGGTAAACCTTGAAAATATTTTTTCCACCATATATGGAAGCGTTGTTTCGTTAACATTTTTTTTGTAATATTTTAAGGCATGTACTTGTACTCTCTTATTGATTTCTTCACATTTCAATGTTATTTGACGGACTAATTAGAAGTTTACATGTTAGTACAATATATTCCTTATATGTGACGTAAACACTAATATAAAAACTTGATCCGACCGAGTGTTTGTGGGTTGCGTAATACTTTAATTGTCAGAAAAGAGTGACATTGTCAACAAAATAATTTGTCATTTTTCGAGCCTTTCGGGCAAAACATTAACAATTTAAAAATCCAATTCACAATATTTAAAGGTGAAAAAAGAACAATATCATATAGTTTAACCTCATCTTTAGTATGAAGTTGACAAATGTATATTACGCGCAAAATCTATCTTTCGATGGTTTACTGAAGAACATATTAAAACTTTGACAGTGTGTGTAGTATTCTGGTATGTATTGAGAAGAAAAAATAGCTAGTAACATAGATCCAGGGAATAGTTACGATAAAATATTGTTATGGTATATTCAGTTAATTTGACATTGATCGAGACGAGAGACGTATGTTGTTGTGTTTTTGGATGAACTATTTAGTTCCTGATAAACGAAGGCCTTAACTTTAAATTCTTTATACCTTTTATAGATAAAACATTTAAAAAATACTCTTTTTTTTTGTCATTCATTATCTTAAAGATTTGTATTCTTGAAGAGGCATATGACCGTCATTAGACGCCCAATGATAGTGTATGGATGACTTTGTGTTCTGTTTGCTGCAGTCCCACCCTTAATTTATCATGTGATACTGCCATGAGTAAAACGTAATGCTTACACCAATATACTAGCACAGCATGTAAGAACCAATCACATGAAAATGCTAAAATGCCAACGCTATAAAGGCCTCAGTTATATAACTAGTGTCCATGGTAATGTGCGCGGAATGTGGATTTGATCTGAGTTTGACTGGGTGTCCAACATGTCGTCACTGCTCCGCATTGAAAAGTATCACGGCGTCTCGCAATATGTAATGTTCTTGGACATTCCTGTAATGCGGGTTGGAATGGGGGTGGGGGTGACACAACGAGCGGATTCGGTCCTATCACATACAATCGACTTGTAATTTCTGAATTAATAAAGATTGTGAGGATGTATTAGATAAGCTAATTCAGTCAACTAAATGTAGCAAGGAAATGATTGGCTGATAACTCAGGCAAATTGGTTAAAATTGAGGAGCCAGTATCGGAGCTACGAAGAACTGGCGGAGAGACTTGTTATGATCATACTGGGTTCATCCTACATCGACACATGCCCACACTAATCTAAACACTTACTCGGAACGATTTTACAAGGAACAGTGGTTGAAAGGAAGGGTGTATTTAGTAAGTTTGCCTCTCGGAAATGGAACTCAATCGCCTTTAGGACTTGCTGATTGCTGTTTGGTGAACACATCAATATTTTACTGGGTCTGCGATGAAGCTTGGTCGGTTTATTTAATTTTTAATCCCCTTTAGTTGTTCGACTGGGTACTTGTATGTATATGCTGTTTAAACTGAATTTGACTAATCTGATGAGATTTACTCCAAGTTCTGTTCTGGGAATAGGCAATATTGGGTTCGGCTCTCGGTTTATTATCATGTGTATTTCCGCGAATTTGTTGAATGTTTCCGTGTTGCTAATCTGTAAAAATGTAACCTGGCACACTCGGTAATTTACTTCTCTCAGGTTTGAGGACGTGACGAGCAGGACATGATCCTGGCATACCTGTTCAATATTCAACATTGCCAACATGTGCTACGGCTGAGGTTCTTGTTACAATCACAATCTTTGAAAAAAAACCTCAGGTATGACACTTGCGGGGACGCTACACCTAGTATGTGCAAGATATCAAATTTATATGGAGGAAAATCCACTGTACATAGCAGGGTTTATGTATGGAGGATAAAACCAGATAATTCCCTCTCTCATACCGGGTATTTCACGGAAAGTTAACAGCACGACGGGATGGTGTTGAACACGGAGCAAGGCAGTAATTTATTTACATCACTTTCAAGGCCGAACACAAGGG
This sequence comes from Crassadoma gigantea, assembly GCA_032360845.1. NCBI lineage: Eukaryota > Metazoa > Mollusca > Bivalvia > Pectinida > Pectinidae > Crassadoma > Crassadoma gigantea. The sequence goes on from JAULCA010029337.1 coordinate 7,255, forward strand.
GCTTACATTAACTTGCGTGCGGTTGTGTAATGAAGACCGTGGCTATGCTAAAACCATATACTTATTTTGTGTTGTCTGCAAATTGCGGATTTTTCAGGCAGAAGTTATATCAGATAGTACCATTCCAATGCACTGATTCGAGGAACTGTTATGCTTGTCTAAAATGGCGTGCAAATGCCCCGAAAATCAGTGTAAAGACTTGGCATTGTTCCGATTGTAGGAAAACGCATCGTTCCTTCTATGTACGTCACACCATTTAGGAAATACATCGGATACATGCTTTTCACGGCAGCGAAAGTTTTCTATTGTAACGTAACAATAATTAGATATATCCTATACAACTTACAGAAGAACTTTAATGAATGCGTTGTTTTGAATTGTAGGTATGGAAGACTGGAGGTGTGTGATAGGAAATGGCCACTGTACCCGGGCTTATGGATAATAATACTCTTTGGATATTTACATAATGGACGCTCCACTTGATTTTACTCTGGATCGAGCTCGGCTTATTGGTGCTAATGCTATTGGGACGTACGAGACAGGTTTCGATGCCTCCCATTCCGCAGTGCTTGGACGACCGGGGGCAGGGGGAACCGCCCTACAGGACATTGCCCGGGGGACGACGCCAACGACGTCTCAGTACCAGGCATATTCAGCTCGGTACCTTCCATCCTCGCTCCCCATCCCTTCCCAAGGTAAGACTTTATTCTGATGGTATGTGGCAAGGTCTCGGGATGTGATAACATACCTCACGTCGCGGGTGGCCTTCACAAAGAAGGGGACATTGTCAGGGTATGACATGGATTTGTTACACAACCTCATTATATCACAAAAGTCTGACGATTACACTTTAATGATCGAGCGTCCTATCTATTATTTTCCATTTGAATACATGTGTGATCATATCGAGTGCTAGGCTGAACACTGACAAGAAATAACACATGAAAATATTGTCACACAGACCTGTAAAATTGTGCTTACCTTCTCGACAGGCACCACACCGTCACGTGTCTCCCCAATAGCTCTTTGATACATATGTCATTGTGCTGATCCGCTAAGCAGACTTTTCCTTTCAAAGCTTCATGATCATTCTCAGAGGCGGCTCTTAAAGCTTTTTAGGTACTATTTCATTATGAGCGGTAACGTTTTCTTACTGATTATTTGGTGCATGTTATCTCCAATCAGGGGAATATGTTTCAGATTTAATAATATGATGGCTCTTACATAAAACCGCATATGTTTGTGATAAATTATAAGGTTTAATTAGAACTCATACAGACGTTACATGGAAGCATTTTAAAATATCAGAGTATATTTAGTAGTATTGATGCAGTCCATTTCGTTTAATTATGCTCCCATATTTTGAATGTGTTGAAATCAAGAATATCTTATACTTATAAAAAAAGTTGTGTACAGTTGTAGATGGAATGTTGCGTTCCTTGAATTTCTTTTGGAGTTTGGAGAAACAAATTAACAATTTTGTTGTACAAAAAAAGAGGGAAAGTGATTGCTTGTTTAAATGACAAAATCAAATCCTTAATTTCTTATAACCAAACGTAAAAGTGTATTTGAAAGATTCTTGAGTTAATCTTAAAATGCGCTTTCAATGAATTTAAGATAAACAATTGCATTACCAGTAGATACAGTTTTCATCCTTTTTAAAGATCCGATTATAGTTAAAAATATGAGATATATGGTTTAAATACACAAACGATTGCCCTGCCAATAAATGTTATACAACGCGGTACATTGAATATTGTGCTATGCCGATAAGCAGACCCCAAACTTTTATGTCATTACCACAGAACACATCATAGCTGTGTCTTTACCAGATGTCAGACCTTAACGACTGGTAATGTGAAATTCAGACAAGAAGATAACGTTAATATATGACTGATGTACAATATGGCATATTGTTACTGGCGGGGGCTGAAACTAGCTATTTCTACAAAATCCATTTTCTTAATATGAAGTTAAGGAAAATTCGGTAAATATAAAACTAGCTTAAGGAAAAATCTAGGAAAAGCCCTTTAGATATATTTGATATAAAGCTGCTTTTTATCGGTTAGTTCAGAAAGGGACGATGAATGTCAGTACACTTAATATGCTATATATGTGACAAATATCATTAACTAATGTCACCCGGAAAAAAATGCCTAGTGACGTGCGCATTGTATGCTTTGTTGACATGTAAATAGATGAACACAACAACTATTGCGTAATATATAACACTACTAGTTTTAAATGGAATACCAACACTAAAAAATAACATGAAAAACTTCCTCAAGTTCATTTGATTCCATTTTTGGTTTCACTATACATAATGAAATTATAAATGATAAAGGTTATGAAAATATGACGAATTTTGGAAATGAGTTTTATTGAATAATACATTGGTAACGCACTCGTTAACATTAATATAGAAATAATTGGTACACGGAAACCACGTATACAATATACCTAGATTTATCAACCAAAATATTAAGGCTATCTATTTCTCACTAGATCTTTATTCACAAAAGCCTTCGGGTTTTTGTGGGAGTTTATCATATCGCTTGTTTTTGTTGTTGTGTATTCGGTTCCCTTCGCATCTTTCTAAAGTTCCGATTGATATTGTTACTTTATTTTTCAGTTTTTGTAACTATCTAATTCATGACATATATGTATTTATATATAATATTTGAGAGATTAATCAGCCTATTGTTATCGATTTAAGCAATGTTGAAATACTCGTTGAAAGTATGTCAAAATCTGACCGTACATAAACAGTTCACTTCGCTCTTATTGCTTAGATATACAGCCAGTCACAATCGTTAAGACATTTCTGATGATTGTTACATGACGTTGCTAGTGAAGTAACAATGCTTGCATGCGATGAAGATAGAAAGAAAATATATATAAGGAAGATATATTCCAAAAGATCAAACTAATGTGGCAAATTACAACTCAAATTTCGTTAGGAAAGGGAACACAGGTATTGACGAGAAACTTTAACAAAACAGATTGATACATAAAAACGGACAAAAAACAGGTGATCAGGAAAATTTGACATACTTTTCTTACTTAATTCTACTGGAGTCAGTGTTGCTGCATAAGTAGACGCATTCCAAGTGTATTATATGTGAACATATAATTGGAAAGGAAGACATTTTATGACATCTACTAAAATAAAGTGAAAATCTGGAAAGTGTAGTTTAGCGTTAAGCCTGGGAATAAACAGCTTTTAAAGTACCATGTACAACGCAATCGCTTCGTTTAAAATTGACCAGAATCGTTCTGCAATTAAACTTTTAACACAACATCTCATGTAATTGTCATGCCATTTCGAAATGAGAACAAAACAAATATCGTAACGATTGATATCTGTCACTGAAGCGTGAGATTGAATAAGGATGGACACAGAGCTTCGCTCTGCTAGGGCGGAACACATGTGGCGTGCACAGTATACTGGGCAGACACGGACGCTCGCCACGGGATATTGACGAATAAAATTGATATCTAGGGATTTTTCACGGAAATGTAAAATGCTATGAAGATAACACAATTGATTGATTGTGGAGGAGAGCATAATAGTAAATTAATTTCGGAGCTCTTTTTTGGAACGTTTTCCGCCGTGAATTGATAAACAGGCGATCTAAAATATACACGTTTCTGAAAAATAGCATTAATGAATTATGACTGTCAGTGTTCAAGTCTCGTCGGATACGCTTATGTGTATAATGAATAAAGGTGAATGTGATAAAGCACCATATTATCTCCAATGGCGATGTAATTATAATCTGTATCCGGGAACTCTTGGGAGACGTAACAATAAGAATAGGTCAGTGAATTGAATCACTTAAAGATAGCTTAGTCAATGCAGTATTCATACTTTGTATCGTTTATTAATAGTCAGACAGGTTCATACATCGAGGTCTTCCACGTTTGCGGTGCGTATGTCATAAGGATAAGACTTGAGCAAACACAACATTTTCTTGATTAAGAAAATCGACATCACGACCTTTCTGATAGTGTGAGAAATAACAAATTTTCTTTGGCTTTTTATCAAATTTAATAAAACGATTATCACTCATCAATTTATTATAGAAATTAAAACCTGAAAATGAATAAGAAGACTTACTTACTAAAGCTTGCCTATAGTGAAGTTACGATGTGACTCGAGCTAATAATAGGAACCACGTGTACAATCGGCGAAATGTATGCAAAGCCTATGATTAGCAGATGGCTCCTCTGTATCGATATAGTGATAACAATGAACATATACAATGAAGATTGATAGTGTGGACATTGGGGAAGCTTCATGTCATTTCTACACGTGCAAATACCCTCAATACATTAGACGCGATAATGGAACGGTCCCTATTAGATCCATCTCCTATGTCGTTAATCTAAAATTAAAATGGCATGGAGGTCAGTTGTTCTGGGCTTATATAATGTTTTTGTCATGGAAATGTCGATATGTTCTACAATACAGTAAGGAATAATCCACATCGTTTCATAAAATAATGAAAATTTACTTCGTTTATCAATTTCAATTTATTTGGAAAAGAAAATTACGTGATATCTGCATCAAGTAGGCCTAAACTGTAGGGAAATTTTTTTCTTCATTGTCTGTGTGCAGTAAACCATTTTATAAAACGACCATGCAGCATAAATTTATAAATTAAAAAAAAAGGACAGCTTAATCAAGAATATAATTAGTTATTGTACATTTCATAATGCATAATACCGGGTACCACAATAGGCCCACGCTTACCCGTCTAAAGCATATGTCTTTTTGCGGTGTTCATAAAGTATTCCTTTTTGGTTTGGAGTCTTCTCAGTTTCTGGTTTTGCCATTTTGTATCGAAGATGAGTTTTCTTGCTTTTTATTTTTGTCTTTTCGTACCGATTGTGAGTTTTCTAGGTTTTCATTTTTGTCTTTTCGTCCTGATGGCGAGTTTTCTGTTTCTTTGTCTTTTTGTACCGATGTTGAGTTTTCTGGGTCTTTATTTTTTCTGTTTTCCGTGAGTGAATTTATGTGTTTATCTTTTAGTCACAATAGTGAATCCGTCTTCTGTATCTTTTGTACAACTGTTCAGTTTTCGTTTTTTTTATATTTTCGCACCGATGGTGGGTTTAAATTTGTTTTGTGTGCTGACATTGCGATACATACTTATTTCGTAAGATTTTAAAACGTATGACAAGTCTCATAACAAATCTGAGGACGTAAGTCACAAAGCAATTATTTAAATAACATAAACATATCTAGGAATAAATCATGTGAATTTTTTTCCTGTATGTAATTGCTAATGCTATTGTCAAAACCATTCTAACAATGTATCAAATACATATTGTTACCCGTAAAAAATAATACTTATTCGATATGGGTCGCAACGTCATATGATAAAATTTGAACGATTTATATGATGTTAACATATTCTATAGAGATTAAAACATTGTTAAAACCCAATAATAGATATGTTTATTTAGGTTTGTGTTTATAGTCTGATACTTTTATACGAGGCATTATATTGTTTTTATAATGGTCAACATAATCTTTTTAACAATTATATAGATTCACAGAAATCAATGAAAATGCTAATGCGTCACTAAACTTACAGCCCGAAAACGTCACTAATTACCCAATTTATTAACCCTGGACCACGTACGGCCCGAATACGTCACTAAATACCCACAATATGAACCCTGGGCCACTTACGGCCCGAATACGTCACTAATTACCCACAATATGAACCCTGGACCACTTACGGCCCGAATACGTCACTAAATACCCACAATATGAATATGAACCCTGGACCACGTACGGCCCGAATACGTCACTAAATACCCACAATATGAACCCTGGACCACTTACGGCCCGAATACGTCACTAAATACCCACAATATGAACCCTGGACCACTTACGGCCAGAATACGTCACAAAATACCCACACCCACTATTAGTACACTGAACATCTTTCAGCCCAATTACATCCGTAGGACCAATATAAATTGTATCTTAAAGAAGTTAAAATTTTAATATACCGTCAACATGCAAAAGACATGCATTAATTAACTGCATAAAACTATGGTTTCCAGAAAATATTCCATTGAAAAATATTATCTTTTGGGATGTTTATGATATTGTTGAATTCAAAAGAAATTAAATAAAGTCTTAGAGGTGCAAATCTACAAGGTAATATGCTCCATCAAAACTGATAAGGCATTTGATTCAAATAATTGTGTTAAAATAATGATATTTAAATCGGCTTTACACTCAAAGAGAAAAAAACCTTTATTTGAAAGAATACTTATTCTGACTCTTTGTGTACATTAAAACAAATGTTTGTTCAATCATAATTTTATCGAGCAGCGAAAATTTTGTCGATCGTTTCACAGAGATATACGAAGACAATTTCTACCTCAGGTTATCTTTATCAAACGCAAATAAAAATGTAAATCTTATCAAATACACACATTGGAATTTCTGTGTAGACGGTTTAGCATTAAACCGGGTTTAGATTGTTGAGATATATAAAAGAATTTAGTCAAATATCGATATTGTGTACTTTCGTCGTTGTACATTTTAGCTAGTAGTTACACTTCTGAATATGTGTATTATAAATTTCAAAGAGACAAAATTTATTACATGTTTTTGCTTTAAATTTTTCATCATTATTTAAAAAAAAACCCATATTTTTGTTTAAATTAATTTTAATTCAGGGTTATTACATATCACATTTCCGATCCATATATTTATATTGAATTACAAATTGATAAAGCGTTACCACACTAGTATACATATATATGCGTATAGTATAAAACATAATTGAGGAAATAGAAACAAATTTTGGGGGGTCAAAGAATTTCAATAGTAAAATTCAATACAACACCGGCTATTGCAAACGTTTGTAGCATACAAATTAATTATATTGGTATTTGGTGCAAGGAAGCATTTCAAACATATGAGGTTGTCAAATAACCAAAATGGAAACATAATACGATATAACATATATTTACGAACAATACACCGCTCGGGTAGCGTATATACTTTGTACCATTTGTATTCGTATACGAATATTTACAACTAATGTAAGCTTCCATATTTTATATTTTATCAATGTTATCAAATGTAGAAATGACACCAGTGAAGAATATCTTATATTTGTTGAAAAGTTGGAATAGTTATATAAAAACGTTAATTTGACTGACGATAAGCATTTTAGCTTGAATACTAGTATTAAAAGGAACACTTGTATTAATTGAATAATAATAATTTTAATCTAATACAAAATATCCTTATACAGTTCATATTAAGCTATTATTTTTCTTTAATGGGAAAACAAAACAAAATTAAACGTAACGAGAATAGCTTGTCATTTGAGCAAATAAATTCGAGTCGGCATTATTTATATTTAGACAAATTAAATCTACAATGCTCCAAATTTGAAATTGCAAAAACAAGTTCTATTGAAATTATCCCTGATAGAAACTTTGCAGGTTCGTTAAACATTAACAATCATCTAATACCTCTACTATTTATCTAAAAAGGAAAGTTATAAAATATATACCAACCTCTGCATAAGAAAAACAAAACAATGTGAACTCCATTTTAATGTTGACTAATCCACAAAGAATGCTACCTACAACCCACTACATACGTGTGGCGTGTTGTGATTGAGTATACAAAATGTATATATACACACCACAAAGAAACTAACATGGCAACCGGAACAGCCGACATTCCACTAAAGTAGACTGTATTGCTTGCTTATGCCATCCATATTCTATTGGGTTTCGTAAACAATCGATTTACCTCGTCCTATAATGGCGTTCCTTTCGAGGACAAAAGCGTTGTATAGTTCACGCTGGGCCGTGTATGGCCGTACCAGGCCAGTCGGCCACCTCTCTACCGTGGTCTAACGAACACACTATAGGTAAACTCGGCATTAACGCTCACATGTACTGGTGTGGACGAGGTAATTTGGAGGCCTGGTACAAGTCACTGTTATTCACATCCTGTCACAGGAGATGGCGGACAGTGGAGAGTAATAGACACACACAGTCGTGTAAGGTGACCTGTACGGCCCTTGTGTATCTCAACAGGCCTTTGAATGGCTACCGGCGAAACTAGGCCACAGGGCAGCACAGGCCACTTCACACGTACGTGTGTAGGCAGGGCCTTACAAGGGAGAACCTGGCAGATACAGGTCACACAATCCTCTATTTCTAGATTAATAATATTCACTATGCCGAGTGCAGTGGTCCATATGCTCGCTATGGGAGTATAAAGCACGACTTGTTCACAATTTGTATATATATGTGGGTACTTAAACAAATTATTACATATTCGAATAATACTCAAAGATTAATGTTTTATTTTACATATAGATATCTTATGAGGAGTAAATAGTTTGTAAGACGTATTTGGAGAAAAATATTAATAAATTGTAACGTTATCAGTAACTGTTTTTATGAACCTTTTTGTTAAATAGTATTTGCTATTTATCATAGTTTTACCTTATTTGTTACTATGCTAGTAGCGGATTTTGTTTAATCAAACAAATGTTTTCTTGATACACATAATTTTGTAAACGTGATTAGTATCGAGGTATAATCACTTTTAATGAGTGTAAATACAGTGATAACAGTTTATGATTCCAAATATTTACAAGCTATATATACATTTAATATCAAACAGAATACTTTTAATACAGAACACGGAGTATGAGGACCCTTCACAAACAGTTCAGTTTTGTTGTGATTCGTGGTCTGGTACCTTGTAGTATGGCCATAGACATTTGATTGATAAGATTCGAAAATTCTAATAGCAAGAATAGTAATCAATACCTCCTGACGAAGAATTACTTTTGTTTAAATAGAGTTGGTTTATTTTATATTATAATATGGTATGTAAACCTAATTTTCACATTGATATGTGAATGCATTTTACTTCGATATCAAATGAAGTATTTAGATATATTTTACTTTGGTATGAATTGTTTACATATGTTTTACATTGGTATGGATTGTTATGCTATATTTTACTTTCTAATGGATGATTTAGATATATTTTACATAAGTATGAATTATTTGGATATACTTTACATTCGTTTGAGTAGTTAATATTAATTTTACATTCTTATTTATATATCTATTTCACATTCGTATGAAATTTATATCAAAATCATAAATATATTTTGCATTAGAAAAGGTAAGTATATGCTAATTACAAATATATATTTTGCATCCGTTAAAATGAAGAATATATGTATTTATCTAACATTATGATAAATTTAGAGTGCATATTTTTAGGTATTAGTATGAATATGATGTATAGAACTGTTTAATATTATTGTTGATAGTTTAGAAGTAAAAAAGGATGTTGATCTGTTTTACATCAGTATCAAAATAACGTAAATATTTCAGTTTACAACAATTGTAGATCAATTTTTATCTTAAATATAATTAATGTATGTAAATATAATCAACATTTATGAGTCAATAAAGGAGGTCAAGCTATTTGATTTGATCGTAGTTTTGGATTTATTTGTAGCAAACACATTTTAAAATTTATTTCGATGTCACTAAATGTAAAGCAATGTTTTTATTATATTGAGAAAAAAAATCAAGTTATGGAAACTTTTACAAAAGTTGATGAAAAAATCGACTTGACTATAACATCTTCAAGATAAAATCACTATTACTTATTTATGCCTCACACGAGTACTGTCTTTAATATTAAGCAATTTTGTCTTGGTTTAAAACGATAAAAACAATATATTAATGTAGAAGAGGCAGATAATATCCAAAAAAGGAAACATCAATCATTCATGCGAAGTTCTTCCTAACCAAAATCTGGTTATTTCTTATTCAAATATAACCAAATCTGCATTTATTTTCTACTCTTACGTTTTAAATGTCCATATCGTTAAACATTTAAAATAGAACGACTGCTGAATTCTGAATTTATATTTTAATTCAGTTTGTTCCAAACGAGTAGACCAGTACATGCAGAAACGTGCATCAAAATATGAGAAAGCACTGAACATTAAAATGAAATATTCTAGTGTACCAGGTATTTTTAAATTGTAATCGCACGAAAAAAAATATTCATGCATATTTAAGCGTTGGTATTTAAATGACGTGTTATAGTTTATTTGACATGTGATTGATAAAGTTGACGCGGTATTACAACACAGACATTGTTTTGATAATCAGTGACAATTATTGTTTCAGTACCTGTGTATTGTGAGCTATTTACATTGTTTTCATATAATCTATAAGTCAGCATTATTCTGTTGGCATGTATCAAAGTTATCAGCTGCTCTCTGTATATGTGTGTACCAGATTACTGACGTACATCGTACTATCGATATAGAAGTTTGCTTAACTAAACTGGACAAGTAAACAGATTGTATTTATACTTAAGTTTAGATCTTTAAAATTCTGAACGATTTTTTCCTATGATAGATGATGTATGATTTATAGATTTTCTCTTGTCCGGTCAAGGTTATTTATATTTTCCTTGACAACTGATGGTTGTTTGTATGTTTCTTGACCAGTACTGGTTATATCTATTTTCCTTGACCAGTACATGTAATTAATATTTTCCTTGACAAGAGCTGGTTATTAATTTGTTCATAGACCAGAACTGGTTAAAGATAGTTTCCTTGACCAGTAAAGGTTATTGATATTTGTCTTTACCAATACAGACTATTATTATGTTTCTTGACCAGTACAAATTTTGAATAGTTATGAAAAGTTATTGATTTTAACTTTGGCCAATAAATGATATTGATATTTTCCTTGGCAAGTAAAGTTATTGATTTTAATTTTGGCCTGTAAAGGTTATTAATATTTTCTTTGGCTTCTGAAGATTATTGTTTTTTTTTTCATATTCGTTTGTTATTATTACATTGTCCAGTATAAAATGTTGCTTTTCTGTCCGGTCCCCTGCAGTTATATAGTTTTTCGTTGCTCACGAAAGGTTTAACAAGGTCACCTTGATAGCAATTCAATAGTTTTTAAAAGTGAATAAAAGGTTTAATTTTCGTGTAATTTTCGCATATTAACGTTGGGGTTTTATTTCTATTTTTTTTTATATAGAATATGAATAATTTTTTCAGATTAATTCATGAAAAAAGAAATGTTATAATTAAAAATATAAT
>JAULCA010029448.1:0-15269 GCA_032360845.1 Crassadoma gigantea
AATCAACTTAAAATGAGATGCTATAACCAAGTGATCGATCAATGCATATGAGACTAAAACTTTGTGTAAGCTGTAAAAATTGTCCCCATGTAACATACTATCATCATTCAAAGGAAACTACATTCTACCAACATTTCATGCAACCCGTTGTAAAATAACGGTGAGTTATAATGCTTTTGTCAGAATCCGTGTACATCGGTATCTTTGTTACTAAAGCACCATACAGGTAACATACTTGTTAATACCGTTAACAGATATTGCTTAATACACACTGGACAAGTGTTATTACATACGAAAGACAAAAAAAACCCACAAGAATTTATAACTTTAATAAGCCTATTGCATCTTGCAATCTATATAACATAATTATGTTCATTTACCTAAACTTCCAACTGTGTCACTATGTCTCAGCGTTTGTACTACGTAGTAGACCGCTTGGTATACCAATCTGTATCCTAACGCATTGACCCTTAATTATACAGTTCTGCGAAGGCTGTCAGGAGATTTACATCTAGGGACACTGGTTTGTTCACAACAAGGTATAGAATGTACTTTTGCGATGTAAAGGCTGATTGCCACGTAAATGTATATGTTCTCTCTAACTATTATATGTATAAAAATAAATAAATAAATTGCAAGCACACAACCCAAATACCTCGCTGGCCCGTGCAGCTACGTCAGCAGGGGTAAGTGCTAAAAGTAACGCGGTAATGCAAGCAGTATTATAACAATGGCCAATTCAATCGCAGCTACTATATAAAGCATAGATAAATTGGCCTGTAAATCACTCCTACTGAAAGGCACTCACCCCGGGTCGTCTGCGACGTCCGCACATTGCGAAACAGGGGCTTCCTTCAAACTGATGGGAAAACAAACGTCTTAATTGCATAGCATGCTTAATATGAAGCATTTAAGAGACAATACACTTAACAGCAAAACGTTCAGTTAAGATGGAAATTGTTCCGTTATTATAAAGTTTAGTGTTAATCTATTTTTTGCATAACTTCATGCAGACAGATAGAGTAGAAAAGATTCGTGTATTTATTCACAAAATTCATTTAAGCAGCACATCAATGGCTTACAATATTTTAAATGCTGCAGAATTGTTAAATGGAAACATAGCTGGAAGTATTGGAATCTACTGGTCTAAGCATGTTTACAGTTTCAATCTTATATGAGGCGAGTTAGTAAATAGATACCAAGACAACGAAACAATAACAAACTAATGTTCATGCACAAAATATATAACAAAGAGACATAAAGTACGTCATGTGTGTTAAAACATGCATGCAGAAACAATGACAATGTGAAAGGTGTCCATAAGAGCAAGATTTAGTGTGGTTTAGAGAGATAGACAAAAGTAAAAGCAAATTAATTTAGCATAGCCACTTCCCTCCCTTTGAGAACAAAAACAGTGGATAGATTCTGTGCTGCAGTCTTGTGAGTTCTAAGTGCCGATGTTCCTTTTTATAAACGTGAAAGTGTATAACTGTAGAGTAAGGGATTCGAGAGAAAGAATACTTTATATTTCATTTTTTGTTACATTATGTATTTTATGATTTCATTCTACTTCAATATTGCTACACAGAACACTATGGTGCTAGTATACGTATACCGTACATTTTTTGCCATATGCTAGAATGAAGATAGAAAAAAAGAATGAAGGGAGATACGAAAAGGAAAACAAACATAAATTTATGAACTAAATATGTAACATAGTTAACCTATAAACATATTTTGAATTTTAAATTAAAAGACAGATAAAAAGGTTCAAGAAAGTGTATAATGATAAGAAATCAATTATCTATTCTCCACTTTCTGTCTGTTTAGATTTGAAATTAGATATAAATAATTAAAATACATCTACAACAATCTTTTTCAAATCTTGAAGAACAATCAACAAATGATAAACAACTAGCATATAAAATAAAGAATATGAGTTAGAAACAAAAGCATCAAATTGCTTTAAACCAGAGTTTTGATAGCCCTGGGACGGTTGGAGTTCTGAATGGCGCTGGTGGTCGCGTCTTACCTCCTCCCATTGCTGAACGTAGCGCACGAGGCGGGACAGTCGGAGGAGTCTGAGAAGACTTAGCAGCTTTGCCAGGCGCAGCATTCGGAGTGCTCTCCCTGGAACAAACCGATAAAGCACACCTTTGCATTGTATTAATATGTTGTATGATGGGTATCCTGTGAAATGCGTTATTGCTGGTTATATTGTTACAGCTACATAACCATATGTAGTTAATGACAAAGGCTATTAATCCGAATCACAGATATAACAAACAAAATACAAAGATTGAATTGCAATGTAAAAGAAAAAAGACTAAACATCAAAGACATTTAAGAAATGTAACAAAAATAAACACAAGTAAAGTTAAAAGATTAATTAACTATATATTAATGTTAACCACTCATTTTGGTATAAGATCTCATGATTTATTTTTTTTGTTACACGAAGATTAAAATCAATCTTACATATATGCTAATCGAAGAACATATTTTAAATTAGGCACACGTTTTGAAAAATGGAGTTAGAGATATATCGAAATGATGTAATGAATACATTGTTTTCAATTGGTATCCATCCATAGTTAGTCAATGTGATTGCTAACTGCAAATGATACATTGTCCGTCATGTTTGTCATTTCCAGCTGATATTTATATTGAGTAAGAACACAGTTAAAAACATTTCAAAATATAAACATATTTAGGATATTTCAAAACATATGATTCTTATGAAAAAAAAAAATATTAAAACTGTATTTGGTTCAAATAAGTGCACGTATCGAGTAAGCAATTTTGATAAATGGAATGACCATCTTCAATAAAGGATCAGTGGTAAATATGTTACTATTATGACGTCATAGTAGTCTTGACGTTTATATGTGTATCATTGCATTCCTTACTGATCGAGAAGCCATCTGAATTTGGTGCTGTGATAAAGTGACGCCGCAACACAGCGATAAAGTTAAACGAAAGTGAATCGCAAAAATGTTCAACCAACGTGCAAGTTACAACATATTGGTGATTGTGATAGTATCGATATGATGGTGGTGCGGACACATACCAAATGTGAAACATACATGTATTTAATAATACTGTTTTATGAAAAAATCGCATGCATTTTTCGTTTGAAAATTATTATACATATAAGTGTCATTTGATATAGATGAGCGGTATGGTGGTGACTGTCATTGGTACAAACACGGAAACGAAACAGCTTTTATTACGTTATTATGTCAATTGTCAATGATTCGTTTTCATACGGAATTTCATATTCACACTTTCTCAATGATATCTACCCTGAAACATACAAAAAATACAAAAGTGAGTGAAAAAGTAACTGATGCACAAAATAAACCCGACGGAGCAGACATACTTCGATGACAGACAAATGAAGCATGCAGAACGAAGACGGACCAACACAGACCATAACAGAACACATTTTGACAAATCGGATGACGTACATAATCTATGTAACATGTTGTAATTTTCATGAAACATTAACTGTTTCTAAACACTATCTTAATAAACACGATTTAATCGAACACAAGGTTTAATTCCGATATATCAAATAAATATTCCTTAAACTGATCTGTAATGGCCCTTTGAGTAAATAAACTAAATATAAAATTGTTAACTTTACAAAATGTGTTAAAACTTCACAAAATTATACTAATGATAGGATAATGTTATATAAACAAATAAATGAAAAAAAATGATGATGAAACTGTAAGGCGACCATTCTCACATTTGCATATTGGCGTCTGTTGACCTTTCTGAGAAGAAGAAATAGTAAAGATATAAAGCCAAGCGTACAGATACATATACATATACAGGATATAGGACATCACGGGGGTATATACGGCTATACATATATTATATAGGTGCAGGACGTGACAAGTGAACATGTACAAGCGAGGTCTTTGGTTCCTGATATAAACGCATAATTCATATATATGTTATGTACATGGTGCATCAATCAATAGTTTGTTTGTTATCCAACCAATTGTAAGATTCCTGTTTTCCTGTGCTTATGGCTATCTCGAGGGTTCATCCGAACATGCTTTTGCTACGAATGTGATCTATATTTGCTATAGCTATATCCTATTTTATTTAAACAGCAACTGTTGCTAAATGCAATTACTGTTCAAACTTGTGATTGTTTTTTAAGATATTTACAGTGGCATCAAACTAACAAACTAAATTCTACCCTACAGTTACTATGCTTTGCTTCAGCAGCCAACTACATCTTTTCTAAAAAAACATTTTTGCTTCTGTAAAACGATTTAATACCTGGTAAAAAAATCCCTGTATATAATACTTATAATTTATAATTTTCATTTTCTTTTTTGGTTAATTGATAATCAAATATCTACGATTTCACACAGTCATGCATATAATTCCTATAAATTCTAGACCAATATGAAGCAACATCATCCAACACGAATTTTCAAGCTAAAGTTTATCAGTCAGTGACACTAGTAACAGGCAGTGACACTAGCAACAGGCAGTGACACTAGCAACAATCAGTGACACTAGCAACAGTCAGTGACACTAGCAACAGTCAGTGACACTAGCAACAGGCAGTAACACTAACAACAGGCAGCGGATACGACATACCGGCCACACTGACGTGCATATTTAACAAAACAGTGAATGCCGGTCTACAGCAAGCAATGCCCCACCCGTATAATGAAAACGGTCAAGTGGAAAAGAAAAATTGGTATGAAACATGAGTGGATAGCCTATTTTAACTTGGCGTCGCTTGACAGATAAAATACGAGAATGATCACCTTGCCAGTATGGAGATGGGCCCATTGAAGCTGTCGTACCTGCGTGGAAAAGCTGGTTGAAATCTGCCTCTGCATCCCACATAAGAAAAATATAGTCCATTGGAATGGAACTGATCAAATCAAGGAAAAACCAGGATTTGACATAATGTCTTGCAATTAGTTTTGGATCTAATATGATTTCATCTGCGAAGTCATTTAATATCACACCTGCAAAGAAAATGTGAAAACAGGCGTTAGAAAATCATTCGGAATGCCGAAAAGCGGCAAATGCATATTTCAATTTGATATACGATTGAAAGCACAGACATTACATCCAAATTGTTAAATATATGTTTTTTTTCTATATACTTTGATCGCCGGATTTGAACAAGACACGTAATAATTTACATTGAAATAAATAGGAAAACAACAAAGCTGCATTTTACATAGAATAGGAACAGGATAAGCAGATAAAAGGAGAAATCAAATCAACAACATATGTGAAACGCAATATTGGGATAAGTTCTTAGTTTCGCTGCATATCGATTACATCTATTTAGAGACGCTGATATTGGATTAAAAAAGTATGAACTGCAATTAAAATAAGAATAAAAATTTATGTCAAATAACAATGTGGTTATATATTGAAAGTAGAATAATAAATGTAAAATATAAATTAAATAATTGATGGAATATAACCAGTTAAATATTATACATAGGGTAAATACTCTAGAAACATAAATAAACTTTGGCAAATGAAATATATGGAAATCTGAAACAAAGAGCTGGGAAAGACGCATTGGTATACTTCAATAAATGATAATACAATAACATGACAACTGAAGCATTATGAACTAC
This sequence comes from Crassadoma gigantea, assembly GCA_032360845.1. NCBI lineage: Eukaryota > Metazoa > Mollusca > Bivalvia > Pectinida > Pectinidae > Crassadoma > Crassadoma gigantea. The sequence goes on from JAULCA010029448.1 coordinate 5,637, forward strand.
GTGTAAACTTTTTTATCAAATTATATTTTCTAACACCGTAATCGTTTCAGGAATTGATTAAACATATTGTGTATATGGGTGTAAATATTAAATGATAATTTCGATATTTAATACCTAAAATAATTACAACATAGCCAGCAGTTATATTTAAACCATACTCGCAACTATTTGCTAATGAATCAAAATGAAATGCATTAAAGAACAAATAATACTAGTTTGTCCTTGTACAATGGGTCCATACTTTTGAGTGATCCGAACAAACCTGATATTGAACTGATAATATTACTTTAATAGATGTATAAATATTGTCATTTAAAAGTACCCATGTTACAATGAAACTTCAAACGATACCATGGAACAACAGAAAGTACCAGTTTTACAATAAAACATCAGAATGTACCAGTGTTACGATGGATCAGTTTTACAGTGGAACAAAGGAATGTACCAATGTAACGATTGTCCAATTTTACAATTACACATCAGAATGTATCAGTTAAACGATGGACCAAATTGACAGTGGAACATCAGAATGTATCAATGTAACGATGGACCAGTTTTACAATGAAACATCAGAATGTACTAATGACACGATGGACCACTTTTACGATGAAACATCAAAGGGTACAACTGTCATAATAAAACAATAGAAGGTACGTGTACAATTGTAAGAAATTACATCGGAACAACAGAAGGTAACAGTGCTACAATGAAACACCAATAGTGTCATTGTACCACCATGACATCAGAAGGGGAACTACCATTATAATTGCTTAGCGTTACAATGAAACATCAGAAGATACTAGCGTAAATTAAAGCACAAAATACAATTGTAATAAATTACGATTAAACAACAGATAAAGTATAGACCCAATAAAACGTTTCGTACGCTACACTAAACTAGAAGAAAACATTACCATTCTGCATCAGAATGATTAAGGTAAATTCGTATTGTTTCGGTTCTGATTTGCGAATATTAAAACTCTGTTTCAACTCTAATTCGAATGAAAATCTGAAATCAATATAATAAATCCCAACAAATGTTAAGTTGTATCATTTTATGTTTTAAATTAACATAAATTGATAATGCACTTAAAAAGAAATAATTGATACGAAAAATACTGTTTATCCACATTCGAATAAAATTATGTGTATGTGATTTTGAACATTTTCAGTCAATGAAACTATCATTTGTTAAAGTTGTAACAGAGTCGGTATACTTGTTTACTAGCTATCTGGCACTTTAGTAATTAGTCATTTGACAAAACTAAAACAACAAACTAACAACTATTACGGAAACAGAAACCATAATTCACATTGCTATAAACATACCACATTGCTATAAAACTACATGTTTATGAGAATGAACAATATTGGTAAACTGTTTAACGCTACGCAGGCAAAGCTATTTTATCTAGTTCTAACGGGAAGGGACTATCTATCCTACCAACTATTTGGAGTTAATGACGTCTAACACACTTCATAACGTGTTCAGTGTTTTATTGTTTGTTATTTGAAATTCAGATAGCATTACACTCCATCCAGTTAATATTTCGTTACGTTCTTACATGCATGCTGCTCTATGGCGTATAATTGTCTCATAAACATTTCTAGTTTATTGTTTCAAAGTATTTATTATAATAGTACAGCACAAAACTTACAATGTAACGAGTTGATGAATATAAACAACAATACCAATAATTTATAATAACAATTTTCAATTTTCCAACAATACAGAAAATAATCAAATCGCTGAAATCGGAAGAGATAACAATTTACCCTTGTTAGCAACAAATTTACAAAATATATGAGGGGATAAAAAGAGGAAAACTCAAATACTTGATATTTAATTCCAAAAACTGATATATCGAATTCAGTAATTACAAAGCACCGTAACAGTGCAAACGGATAAAGATACAGATTTAAAGGTAAAGGATACAAATTCGAATAGAAAGAAACATTGTGTTTGTTAATATATATTTATATAAATTGATGCAGTGCTTCTCAAAGGCACACGTGTTTATTAGTAGTTCACCAAGTTATTATATATTTTGTATTGACTCAATAGTTGTGCTTCCTATTGCGATCATAAAAAGGCAATGATGTTAGTGTCATTCCTAAACACTCTACAATACTGTTAAGATTTGTTAATTAACAATCCAATACGTGTCTATCTACTCTCTAGTGGATTTCTGTAATTACGTCACAAAATGCAGGTTTTGTCTGTTCCGTAATACACGTCATCTTGCCAAACCGTCAAGTGAAGTGGACTGTTGGTATAGTGTAAATATGAGCAATCTTGTGAAATACCTATATGTAGAACTTACTGTTGACGTTTTCTTCATCGTCATGGCTGATTTGGAAACCTGATTTTAAACGTTACGTAAAATGACCAAACATGTGGAAGCAAACAATGTAGGTACACTTTTGAATATAAAATAATGACTAAATATCAGGTTAATTAATTTATTGTCTTAAAGTCGAGTTAGTTAACAAACTTTGAGGTTTGAAATATAAAGTTATAAGTTATAGTTAAATTGTAAGTAAAACTTTTTGTTTCATCCTCATTGTCTAAAATTAAGTATGATCCGAGACGGATAATTTGTTTATATCAAATACATATTAACTATTTTTATTTTAATTTCTAAATTTAAACATATTTTCAAAGTAAAGGCCTTGCAGCTTAACTCAAATTTATATATCTTAGTTGATACTATTTATTGAGTTTGATTCAATTAATATTTCAAGGCATGCGTTTTCTCACACATTTTGCCATAGAAATTATTGTATGATATCCGTCATAGTTCATGCTTATAGATATACGATAGATGAAACACATAACCCTTAAAGGATTGTACCAATGTTTGTTTGTATCGGAGATTGGACATTTGATACACACATCTGTTTCCGTACATTGTGTACTTGGTGAAGGAAACTATATATGTCGCCTCTATTGATACCTGAATACACAACCATCATTGAAATTAGCCTCATTAAAATAACCATGCCACCGACGAACACATGATAGTTTACAAAAAGTCATATACATAAAGGGTAATTAGATAGACAAACAACCATATTCTTCGAAATATATAAACCTCACGGTCAAGTTGGTAACGCAAGGGTACAAGGATGGTTCGTTAAGTGTATGCAGTGTTAATACATATGTTAGTCTTTAATCAGGCAAATACTAACACAATCAATTAATGCAGTTTCATCCTATGTTAAACTCCTTAAAGATACGTATCAAAATAATGATGAAAATTTAACAAATCAAAGAACTGAAATATAATAAAGTGTTAACATAATCTTACAACAACATAAAAGAAAAATATATAGCTATTATACGTGTTTTTCTCAGCATCTAAATGAAATACAAAGCGAATTTTATTACAGAAAAGGAAACTCTACAGTGAACTAAAATAATAAAAAAAATGCTAGTTCATGCAGTACAGAAATTAACCTACAAATAGTTTAGCACAAACAACAGTGACTAGCTGCTTCAGACGTGCATTGTTTATTGTCGGAGGCTTGTTAGTAGTGTATCCCGTGTTTATACAGGCTCAACGTTCTTTAATGTAGTAACTGGGCTGATTTTTATACGTGTACAACGTCACTGCGTACAGTAAGGGTATGATCCATATTACTCCATTAGTTATATCAGAATTAGTTTATTTTATGTACCTTTCTAGAACCACATGGTGATGAACATAAAAGCAAAAGCAAACGCATATATATATATATATAGATATAAATATACAATGTGGTTTATATAAAACATCCACACCGAACAATGAGCAACATAAAACCAGAATAGCATGCTGCCCTTAACTTTCACTTTGAACTGTTTACATGTAATTGTTGGTGTGTACTACTTTTTGAGTTACTGAATTAAAGTTCCTATTTATGTTCAATCCAATTTTACGTTCCATTTTTTTAATCGTGATTTAGACTTTACTGGATTTATTTGAAACAACTACATGTTTTCATTAATAGAAATGTATTTTAGAAGACTTGCTAAGTGTTACGCCTTAATTGAAGGATAGAAACTTTTGTGTGGAGTAATAAATTTAACAAAAAAATCACAGTATTCAAATAAATCGGTTATGATGGATAACGGTCTAATTGAGGCGCTTTACAGGACAATAACGGTAATTATGTAACCTTATACAGATAGCAGTACTATAGCCCATGCTGTAAAGGATAAGATACTGATATGTTGCTCGTTAACGTTATTGATATGAGCTATACTACATGTTTGAAAAGGGGTGTTCATTTTGAATATGTCATTTCCAAAGATAACATTTGTCTTATTGAATTTGTTGTTAAATATTTATTCCTAAAACAAAAATAAATACAAAGCATACAATTTACATGAATGAGCGATATGTATGTAATTCCGATGCAACTTTTAGCACTAATACACCACGTCACTGTACGCGCACATATTATAAATTATTGACAGAAGCATCCAATAATCATATACATAACATACGTATAAATGGGGTATGCATATATAAAATTATTCAATGCGGTTTGGTCAGTATCATTTTTGTAATTGTGAATTAACACTTTTGTCTCACTTGAACCATGAATTTGGAGTCAACGGCAGCAAAATTAAGTTAAAACAGAGGTCAAAGGTCACGTGGGTGTAGTGTTGCCAATCATTTGCACCTGACTACCAAACATGGACTCCTTACCATGTGAGAAAGTCTGTTGTTGGTTATCTTTCAGATATATTGACTGAATATAACCCCCGTCGTCACAAATACCTGACAATGCACGTTTGAAGCGTTTAGTCAAAATGTCTTATCTATATCACTGGCAAAATCTACCCCTAGCGACAAGGCAACCATCCTGACTGGCTTCACATGAACGCAAACCTCATGTGTTGTCTAAACGAACTTAACCTGGTATTTGCCTCTCCATTTACAAAAAAAGCTAACCGCAAGAGGTGATTGGTGATGATTTTCTACATACGTGTATCAAGCAACAGTTGTGTGTGATGAAAAATGTAAACGTGTCATTTTGCAGTATAATAATAAATTGGTGCACTCAAAAGTTAATACAAATATGCCAGTCAAAATGGTTCATAGGACAAGTGAAGAAGGACGAACAGCTAGGGGCAGACAGCCAGTTAGTGATAAAGAAAATTAAATGTGAAAGAAGTGATTCAGCACATATCAATAGGTGTCGCTAACATATCAGTTTCTCACTATTGTCCTATTCTAGAACAAACATGTGATCATTGAGGCTAAATTTGATATATAAATTGTATCACAAGATATGTGTTGTCACGCTGGCGATATGTTGAATATATTACTGATTTAAAATCATTTTCCCCCGTGTTTTTGCTTCAATTCTTGTATCTGGATTTCAAACAAAACCATATCGCCAGGTGCCAGAGCAGACACTTGTGCTCCTAGCCTATTTGTAATTTTGAAAAGTACATGTTAGATAAGGCCAAAATATTATTACATATTCTATTGTAACCTTTAGATAAACCATATCTCGTAGGGTAAATGTTATAGTTACATATAAACCCTATATGTACATAATGTAAATGTGTACCAGCGTTGAATTACAATACCTGATTGCAATAAATGGCGACATTACAACACATGGTTACAGTTGCAGACTATAGATATCACAGGTAATTATATTTGCATTGTACTGATAATATTTAATGATATAACAACAAAAAATAAGCTTTGCTCAAACGACAATTTGGTGGAAAAGTTTTTCGTTATTTTGTCAATAATTAATTTGATATTACGATAACACACTTAAAATTTCATTTGTTACAATACAATCGACCAGCGATCGTGAAATAGTTGAAAGACTGATTGGCTGGAAGGTTCACACGATCATGCTCTGTCATTAAGAAATTGAGGATATTACTCACCCGTTCTAAAATTGATAACGATATCTAGAAAGAAGACGGTATCCGATATACAGTTGAAAACGATCCAGTGAGTGCTCAAGTCGTCGTTGAAAAAGGAAATGGCTACCGGAAGTATGATGAGATTGGCAATGAGAAGAACTAACATAAATAGATCCCAATAAAATCTGAAACACACAAAAAAGTATCAACATAAATAAATGCGAGTTTAATGTGTAAGTGACAAAAATGAACGACAGCATTATACGTGATATGTAATGATAATCTGTAAACAAATTGTAATTTGAAAATAAATTGAACCCTGTTTTCCCCAAATGCATCCAGCGCCAGGATATTGCATAAAAACATCGCTGCTAGGAATTGAAATTCAAGATTTCTTAAACAGATCTTGTCTCTAATACACCGTAAAAAGTATAAACATTTTGTGCAATAACGATACGCATATTTACAAGTTTTATTTTCAAGATGAAGCTTTTCCGCGATACTCACAATAGTATGTTTCATATATAATTTGAAATATATATGGTAGTGTTACGAACCATGTATCATGTACCATGAGTGTAACAAGTACTTGGTACTTTTGTGTGTTTCAAGCGTATTAAACTTAGACTAATCCAGTGCCTTGTACATGTGTGATGTTTAGAGTATTGTACGTGATCCTTTGTACCTGACGTGGATTGTTACAATTCATTTGTGCCTGACGTGGAGTGTTACTAATCACTTGTGCTAGACGTGGAGTGTTACTCATACTTTGTACCTGACGTAGATTGTTACTTTTCACTTGTGCCAGACGTGGACTATTATCAGTCAACATTGTACATGCTTACTTGACATGTGGTGTTACCAGTACTTTGCATTTGGAGTAAAATGGATCTTTGAAGTCTATTGATGTTGCTTTTCAGTATTAACCTCTAGACGATGTTTATGTATTTCTATGACGTCATGCTGGGTAAAAAGTTGATAATGTGATTAACAAGTATTAGTGACCGGAAATAATAGGATCTACGTGTTATCAGTGTTTGATACTATTTCCCGGAATCAAATAAAATGAAAGCATGTGCCTGTACGTGCAGAACTCTGTATTGATTTGGTAATAAACTCGGTAACAAATTAGACCTAGGAGAGTTCTTCGGGAGTTCGATGGCGGCATGCCTGGCACGAGACACCACTAGAGTCCGAGGGTTTTAATATAAATCTCTAATTCTAGGTCAACTGACAATGTGCCATAGTCATGCTGATTTACAGCAAAGTATTATGTACTACAATATAGTAATAACAGTTCAACGATGACAAAAGTTTGACAGATAATGGATTCAGAAAATATCTACATCACTTGATGTAATTACACGTTAAGGTATATACTACCCGTTGTATTATTTCGGAATGACAATTTATCAATCATAAACCATTTGGCACTACTGGATTGAAATTTCGATTAATTGATATCGGGGCTCTAACTCACGGATGCACTGACCTTCATAGAGATCAGATAACAAAGCAGTATATTAGTGGTTAATCTACCTTTATTACGAACTCAATGTATCAAGAATACGAATATAAATTAATCAAAGAGTCATGACACAATTCAAAAATATACGCCAAAAACGGACAAGTCCGAAATAGAAATCGATACCAAAAATACACGTTAAAAACGGATAAGTCCGAAATAAACATCGATACACAAGGACATATTAACTTAAAGCAGGTGAAGTAAAGAAACGAGCTAATGAGTCTACGAATAAGGAGATTAAGAGGTAATTGAACGAGGCACGGAATAGTCCTCTTTGATGATGTTTCATGAACCGATAAGCTACTTGCCGAGTTTATTTTAAAACAGACACTTCGTGCAAGGTTAAATATTATAGATGTGAACCACCTATGACCTGGTTTACAACTCTATCAGATTTTGAGTGGAAGATCATGACGTCACTCATTTTGAGATAATGCTGCTTCAGTTACAGTTTTGATATTGTCGTGGTTAGTTTCGATTCCTGTCCTCATGTGACAATGAGTTGAGCTATTTTACTCTCATGCACTACTGCAAATAATCCACGACACAAATGTTAGATATTGGTATTAATAGGCAACGAGAAATAGGCTAATAGGTACAGAAACTCAGAATCCTATTTGAAACTAAATTGGTTTAGGAACAAAAACAGATATATTTTTGTCTTCACATATTGAAGATATCGCCATTGCAGAGACATTAACATTTTACGTGACAACTGAAAAGGTACAGAAATTCGTATACAATCGATATAATTTAGTGACGAAGTATACTAAATGAACGCATTGCTGTTAACCAATAGGTAAAATGGACGTGCATCTTAACATGCCTAATTTTAGTTTCGCTTAACAGGGATAGTTGCAAAAACTTTCAATCACACAATTAAACCTACTTTTAAATCAGACTACTCACGTTTATTCTTAAAATGTCAGGATTGTGGAAGGGGGAAAGTATTGGATATTTTAATAAAAAAAAAGAGTGTGCTTCTGAAATAAAAGAAGCTTTAACTTGTTTTAGCCATGTTGTTAGTAATATTAACCGTATGGTTAACAATGAATAGCAATTTATTTTTGACGACCGATTACTCTTAGAAATCCTTCTAAAAGGAAATAGAAGTGACCAGATCTCATATAAATCGTATAAAAATAAAACATGCCACATACTGACGAAACATATCCTCGATGGGGGAACTGATAACAGAAATATTCTTTTACCAAAAAATACAAAACAATATTCAAAGGAAATGACAAGTGGAAAATTGCCAGGTATTATATCTATATAAGAAATAATATGTGAGGATGAAAACATTCAAAATGTTCTTATGCGATCTAGAAAATGGATAGTTTAAAGAAAAAATCACAGAATAAATAAAGACGAGGTGACTTTCACTGATCAAAGATATAGGCTAATAAGGTTTGGTTTGGTTTTATTTTGTTAAACGTCCTATTAACAAGGTCATTTAAGGACGGCTGATCATAGATAAATGCATGTATAAGGAATTAATATGAGAATCAATAATAGAAAAAGAATGACCTTTCAAAATGCTTTTGACCATATCAATCAAAAGATTATTACAAGTTGCCTTCAACTATGGAATAAGATAAGCCAAATTTGGAAGGAATTATTACATACATTGACACAACGCCAGCAATCAAGAACATGAGAAATGATTAAAGTCTAGGAACATATTGTCATACAGTTGATGTTTTGGAGGGAGAGATGCTTAGTTTGGTTTGGTTTAGTATTGTTTAACGTCCTATCAATAGTTATGGTCATTTAAGGACAGCCTCCCCTATGTGCAAGATGTCTTACAGTAAATGTTTTGGAGGGAGAGATAATTATGTCTTCGTTCAATAAATGGAGGATATGAAATGGGTAACATACAATAAGTCAAGTCACGTATAGGAGATAAATCTGGTCATATTTTGCTGTTGCATGTGGTGTAAACAATACTGATGTTATTTTTTTTTAAATTGTTGTCCTTAAAGATAGCATGTCCATCTCCATACACAGTATTGATTCGGCGGCAGCACTGATTTACAAATCGGCTAGTATGACTATCATGTTAATACTCTACAGAAGAAAATTGAAAAAGATTTCTCCCTGAATTTACAAATATTGTTCCGTATATCACGTTGTATTGATTTGAAGCGAAAGCCGAAGAGAACACAATGGTAATAATCATAGGAATGGCGAATAAAATCACTACACGAATCCAGAGAACTGG
>JAULCA010029559.1:0-10307 GCA_032360845.1 Crassadoma gigantea
GATACGTGAACTACTGTACACAGTGATACAGATACGTGAACAACTGTACACAATGATACAGATACGTGAACTACTGAACACAATGATACAGATACGTGAACTACTGTCCACAATGTTACAGGTACGTGAACCACTGTACACAGTGAAACAGATACATGAACTACTGTACACTCGTGATACAGATACATGAACTGTACACAGTGATACAGATACATGAACTACTGTACACAGTGGAACAGATACATGAACTACTGTACACAATGATACAGATACGTGAACTACTGTACACAATGATACAGGTACGTGAACTACTGTACACAGTGATACAGATACATGAACTACTGTACACAGTGATACAGATACATGAACTACTGTACACAGTGATACAGATGAATGAGCTGCTGTACACAGTGATACAGATACATGAACTACTGTACACAGTGATACAGATGAATGAGCTACTGTACACAATGATACAGATGAATGAGCTACTGTACACAATGATACAGATGAATGAGCTACTGTACATAATAACTGACAAGGGATACATTTGTTGATATGTTTTATTGTATGTACGTTCAGTAAAGGAAATTTCAAGTATGACAAATCAATATTAGCAATTTTTCGTTTCAGTTCGTGGTTTTTGAAATAATATATAATATTTTATTATTACTTTATAGTATAACGATTATGTTTTTAATAGTTAATAGAAGTTCCATGTATTTAAGTCCAATGTTCGTTTGTCTGGATTATTACCAATAGACTTAAAAATTAATGGGCGGGGAGTTCGTGTTCAAACGTAATAAAGATTCCGAAGTAAATGTTTTATCATTTGTCACAGTCAGTGAACAAACATAAAAATTTAAAACGTGCAAGTCAGTCGGGGAAGTAGAATTTACAAGTTTTATTTAAATTCCTGTTGTGTTTGATAACTGTACCGTGATATTTATGTGTTATTTATATATTATATCCTCTTGTTACACATTTTGGGTGTCAAGTATATTTTAATAATATCGTGAAATTTTGTACGACATAGAGGTAAATTGTCTGTAACTGATCTGTCAGTAGGTTGCTACCGTTATTTCATGTTAATCTTAATAAATGTATTTTTTCGTGTGAACGCCAGTGCGCGATGTATGGGAAAGCCTAAAAATGCCGCTATGTATGTTTCATATCACAAAGTGTTACAGTATGTTTAACGGTATATAACGTTAATTGTACAAGTGTTATAAACATCTCGTTAATTCAAAAGGTATATTCTAGAGGGAAATTAATGAAATTCTATTCAAATCCGATATGTATAACCTCCAGCGATAATAGTTTACATTTTTCTACATTTCAGATTAATGCGTAAAGGGCCACGACTAGGGAACAGTATAATATATTGGTAGAAATATATTATAAAAGCAGAAAAAAAAAATTCTTAATTTGGTAAATATATATATATATATACATCGCTGGTGATATCGTTTATTAATACAGACACAGAGGATTCATTACAGCTATCATCTCCTTGAAAAGTAATAGTTTATAACAGAAAAAATGTAAGTTAATGGTATGATATTTTACAGTAGTAGATAAGTCCGTGCGCCTTCTGACAGTCGCAGTCTGTCCGATTCCAATATTGGGCTACATTTCAGAAGCCTTATAAGTCAAGTGATTTTAGAAATGTTTTTTATCGATCTATAAAAACATGCCTTATCAACAGGTGCTCGAGGAGTGATAAGTCAATAAATATGCTAAATCACAGACCTACATTTTTCAAGTGCCCTATCTCGTACGGGCAGAAACTTTGAAAGGAAGAGATAATATATAATTTCTGAAAATCGGCTTGACTAGTTTATTTACAAAGCAATCGTATACTGTACTATATAGCGTTTATCTACCGTCCGTTTCCTAGCTGCCTAGATGATATTCCTTATCTGTTTTAGCCTTTTCGCGAACCTGTCACTGCCAAGCAAGTGCGCGCTTATGACGAAAAGATAAATAGCATGTGCTAAAGAAAAGTGAAAGTGTAATTCAGGCTCCGTTCCCGCAAACCACACATAACAAGTCGAAACAGACTAGTGACGCGGACCTGTACCAATCTAATTACTCGTACCGATTTAACACTAGCAAGCAATAGTGTTTATGTTATGAAAACGAATTCTTCTTCAATAAATGAAAATAGATTGATATTTTATGTAGAAAGTGACCTTTAGGAAGCCCCTGATTCACAGCTTAATGGAGAAATTGAAAAGTTGGTTGCGATCAATAGTATAATGAATATAAAACTCGATATAGATTTGCTGAACGCCTTACCGCTTCATTAATTCATTCATAGTCGGAATCTTCTATAGGAACCTACTTACCGGTAAAGGCGGGTTTGTTTTCCTAGTGTTTATGTTAGGCAGAGGCGTGGTATTCGCCCTGCCAGGTACGGTGACGTCAATATAAACTGATCACAGTTGCCTAGCGACTCGGATTCAACCAATCAATTGACTGCAGATATATGTCAATCACTGACAATTGGCGCCTTGTGAGACGCGCGTAATCTCCACCCACAATAGCCGAATGGTTGTAGAGTAGTGAACGTTGAGATCTTCCCCACGTGCAGTTCTCCAGTAATACGGTGTAGTGTTAGTAGTTAGCATTAGACTTTTAGAAATATGAAGATGGACCTCCAGGTTTCAAACACTACTAGCAATGGTACAGAGGATATACCAAATGATCCCGGGTAAGTAACAATTAATTACGATCAGATCGAACGAAAATCAAATGATTATTCATCGTTTGTGAAGCCTGTGTGTTCGTTTTCTTCTCCGGTGGCTATAAATAGGTCACCTACGAGAGCCGTAATAATGAAGTCTCGTCTTTTATATTGACAGGAAAATGTTCATCGGCGGCCTCAGCTGGCAGACAACCGGGGGTAAGTCTAAATTCTTATTTATTCTGAATAAATGATGTTGACGATCTTGATTTTGAATTGATTTGTGTCCACTAAGGACCCATGCCGTTAGCTGTCACGGTGAGTGACCCTGCTGTTATTGTCTTGGCTGTGTGTGTTCATGTGTGTATGTTATCGTGTCGCCGAGTCCGTTCTATTGTCAATTCCAGAAATATCGTAACCAAAATGATCATGAATAAAAACATTTTCATTTCCTTTTCAGATTCGCTGAAGGAACACTTCGGAAAGTATGGAGAAATCAAGGAGGCAATGGTTATGAAGGACCCGACCACTAAACGATCCAGGTACGCCAATGTTTACAAACCAGTTCCGGCTCGCTGCGTGTATGTTCTGTACTCCATCGTGGTGTTTCATGCCTATGTATAGAAAATCATGGATATGTGCATATTTTATTTGTGATTATCCTCAACTATATTATTGGAGTATTGGGAATATGCTGTTGCCGTCGGTAACTTGCACGTCTATCGTATGTGCGCACAAAGGTATTTTTTTTCCAATTAGGATCTGTGTTCTATATTGTACACTTGGAAGATCAAAGGCTCTGCCATGTAGCGGTTATGTTGAGTTTCTACATAATGTCTTAGTGCCGTCAGCCGTTCTCATGCTGTAGAATATGATTTCTGCTTGGCCCTACTGTAAACCTGTACACATTCATCAGCCGATCTGCCCCTGATAAAGCAACAAGGGTCTTTGATAGTTATTTATAATATCTCTGACACAAGCTTCCTCCAGACAGTGTTTTACAAGCCCTTAGCATAGACAGGTTTTAAATAATTCACGTCATCAGTAATTAAAAAACAAACCAATTAGAGCACATTGCTGTCTTATCTGGACTCTTAATTAATTTTGGCAAAACTCCACATAGTATTTTATGTACATTTATTATTTGTGATGTTTCCTTGGTCTGTTTTGTCCTGTGTCTGAGGCATAAGCTCCAGCGATATAAATGCCATGTTGTATATAATTACACCAGTAGCTAGCTATGCACACAGGCATCTGTCTCCATTCTCAGCCTCCCAGCCCTACACTTGTAATACACCCAATAGATGACCTACATAACCCTAGTTGTAAATTTGAATGTAAACAATGCAGAGGAAAATTCCTGATTGAATAGCTCACCAGTGTACAAGCAACATCTTGCGTTATGTTGTACATAAAGTATGTGAGGTGTTCTTCTTTGCATGAGGATAGAAAATTTATCTATACCTACACATTTTAATTGGTTAATTTAATTAGCTCGGAAGATGAATTCTATTACCGGAGGAGATGTAATTAGAGGTACATTGTAGCGACTACAGCTGAGGAGCACTATTCACAGAGCACTAGACTACCAGATATTTCCCCTAATATGCTGTAGCCAACACCACTCCTTCCTGCCTGCCATTAAATTGCCTACATAAATTCTAACATTTAATTTTCCAGCTGAATTCCTATTAAGTAACTTAAGGTTTTAAAATGACAGGAGATAGGATTGGCCCATCACATGTTGATAAGGAGACATCTGCAGATTTAACTGTTTTTAAAGGATTCGAGATGTAGACTTAGGCAGTAGATACAATTACTATGTTCCAAATTAATTTTATCATTTAATCAGTAGAAACACAAATTTCTGTAGTTTGAAAGTCATAATGTGAAAAGGAATATTTTTTTTATATATTTAACTTTATTTTCTACTAACATATAATTCTTTTTTGGCCGTGGTATTTTCGTCTTTGGTATTTAGATGTTTTTCTTTCAGATTTGAGTTATTTGGCTGTAGTTGGATAGCCAATAGGTGGTTACAAAGCCTGGTAGTGGAGCAGGCTCTCTGTGTATAAATCTCATACTGGTATTGTGCATGTGAACTTTGATATCTTCTCAGGACTACAAAGTTTAATAAAAATAATGGAGTACACTTAAAACAATATTTGAAAGAAAATCTATCGACTGAGAAATTAAAAGTTGCTTCAAGTTTAAAAACAGGTGTAGATTTCAGTTGAAAAAAGGGAAATTTGGACTGTTTGGAAATAAAATTCAACTGTGAAAAAATAGGGTCATTTTGATGTTACAAAATACAAAGTTCAGATGTACACTACAGAGTACAGGGCCTGGTTTTGTAGCAGAAACTTGATACAATGTTTTTGGTTTTCAGGGGCTTTGGGTTTGTCACGTTTAGAGAGTCTGCCGCTGTAGAGAAAGTGCTCGCTAATGGGCCTCACGAGCTGGACTCAAAAACGGTAATATTAACCTCTTATTGACACTAACACTGTTCTCTATCGCCAGTCGTTACGGTAATTTGTCCTCGTTTTATTTATGGTAATTTGTCCATTTATTGACCATGATTTATTGTCATGCTATGATATACACTAATTAATCACCCCTAATTAATCACTGTGTCATCCCAATACACTTGTATTGATATATCATTTCTCTTTCCTTAATAAATCTATAAAAATTATGAAGAAGATTGTTGTTAAGTTTTGTTCATACTGTTTTCATTGTGTAGCTGTCTGTTTTGTCAAAAAAAACAAAAATAAAAATGAAGACTTTAAAAATTTTGTATAACATCTTACAATTTCTTATTCTGATGGTAATTTATATGTTTATCATGGGTGTCATGTTTTTCAAATTTAGATTGCTAGGGATTACTGTTCACAATACTGTTACATTGTGAATACCTGGAGTTTACAATCGAACATTATATCGGATTGATCACATTCTGACACCATTTGAATACATATAACGGTAATCTCATTTTGGAAATTGTCCGTGAAAAATTACCAATAAGTATGGGGACAAATAAGTAGGGGATGTTTCCTGTTTCTATGCTGGCTTCAACTTTATCTGTGTGATCTGACAATACAATCCCTGCTAGACCCTATCAATAGCCACTCTGACCCCCTGTGGGCTAAATTAGCATACTGTGAAAAGGTATGGATAAGTTTAAAGGTAGAAGGTGCTAGGCCCTATAGAAATGGGTTACCTGCAGTGTACCACAGACTTTCTAAATGTCACCACTAAGGTGAGAGTAAAGTTTTCCCAGGGTTTTCTAGCATTTTAATGTAAATATGTCCCAACTTGGATTATATAACACTAGTTTGAGTGTCTTTTATGTATTTGTGGAACACATTAAGTTAAGACTACTTTAAATTTATTAAAAAATATGTAAAAATTGATTAAAGAACATAGTATGTTTATATTTATGAATCGGTTTGAAATACATGACTACCCAGTTTTTTACCTTCGATGTACATGCATGTCCTGTGTTATGTGTTTTTGGTGTGATGGCCTCCCTGGTGTGGCCCATCTTGTTTTGTCTTGTGAATGTCATACATTTATATAAAAATCTATTAAACTGTTACACTCCCAGAGTCTGTGATTGGTCAAGGTGGAAAACTGATGAATATTCATGATTTTGAATTAATTAATATACCTGTCAATTTTGTTTTATAAAAATGTGAAAAAAATTGTGAATAGATTTCAAAAGAGAGAATTGGCAGGGAAGTATGCTTTGTTGTAGGTAAATTGTACATAATATGTACAATAGGTGTGATTCCTAGGCCAAGTTTGTAAACACTGCTTTTACCTGCCTTCATAGATAAATATCCCGAGGATAGCTTATTTTGACAGTGAACTATCCACAGTAATATTTCAAGATTTCCAAAGCGGGGTTGAATAGCTGTCTCAATGTTAGTATTCAAGGCTATAATTGGTTTTCACCACTGTGTTAGAGTCTTATTGAACAGGTCTGTTATATTTTTTCTGGTATAACAAAACTCTCTTTCAAAACTTGGACCTCTACTGTGTAAATGTTCCATTGAAATCAGCCCCAATGTCATAGCCGAAGGTGTTTGTATAGCACAGAAGGTATGGATCAGAACTGCTGAATGCTGTGTGTTTGTCAGGAAGAAAGAAGTTTGTTCGATCAACCCGTCTAATGTTTACTTATATTTTAACTGGATGGGAAAGAACGCCGTTACATCACACGTGCTCTATTGTTTGGAATAACGATCGGGAAAGAATCGAATACATTTAGTGAGGGTCTGGCTATTGTCAGGGCAGACCATGACGTCGACAATGGTACACTAAAAACGCCCGACCTAATTGGTTGTCAGTCAGTTCCTAGAGCTTTTGAGATGGAAAGTAATTAAAGACTGTTGCTTGGACTCTACTTAAGGACTAGGTGCACAGCAATCACACGATATTAACTTGTAGTACAACTCATTGAGGACTGCATTGGGACTTTACAACTACTACTACACACTTGTGTCGTTTACACCTTACTACAGGCGTATTACACACATCTGCCGCCCTGTGGTCAAACTGTCCAGCTCCGGCCAAGCCTGTGTGAAGGACAGAGAGTGACACGCAAGACATCACACAGCATAATAACTGACCATCTTTATTGTTAAGTGTGACACACTGGCCAGTACACAAAATACTTGTCATTTATTCGTCCAGTCTACCTTGACCAGTACAGTCGTTGGGCAGTCTTTCCTGTAGTGTTTTATATATATATATCCTGCCTGTATTACAATGGATGCTCTATGGTACCTCTATCCACAGGTGGACCCCAAGGTAGCGTTTCCCAGAAAGGCTCAACCAAAGGTTAGTATTCATCTTCATTTTCATTGCCTTGTTTAATCGACTGTGTGAACCCACGTTTTATGTGGGAACGATCTTTTTTAAATGCATGCTTTCTCTCCTGCCTGGAGTTATTTATGGCACAGGATCAGATCGTGTTCTCTAGGAGATTGCTGGGCATTCTTTGATGAATGTGTGAGGTGCGAGTAGGACAGCTCCCCTTTACAGATTAGTGAACCCCAGGTATTGGGAGTCCAACACTGCAGGTTAACTGAAATGATATTCAATAATTCAGTGGTAGTGTATCTCTGTATAGATAGGACATTCGTGATGAAATATGCCGATTGTAGTTTGTGGAGATTGGATTTACCTGTACTCTTGCCCCACTGTAGTTATTCCCGATAAGATCTCATTCATCATCAAATGCTTTTTTTTTTCTTTTAATATTTCTCAGTGATTTTTAATTTATTCTGCATAATCCAACAATAAGGGATAATTGAACTACAGTTTTCGTTTTCATTTTTAATTTAAAACAAAAGGTTATTGTATTGTTTAGCTTAATTTTATAGATTAGAAATCACTTTAACTCATTCACCCCTGAAGACACATTTGAACTCTTCAAATTCAATGGTTGGAATAGTTCAATATAACATTTCAGGGGTGAATGAGTTGTGTCTTGAATTGTAAACTATATAAGGTACAAGTGAAAATTGATTCTTTTAGAGCTGAAGGTTATTTATTTCGAATGACTTCCAATATCTGCATATTTATCTTAGAAATGCTCCTATGGCATAGTTCTCTTTCCTGTAGTTACTCTGTTCATCAGTCTATACTGTTGAGTAAGGTGTTACTCTGAAAACATGCAAGATTACATTGCCTATCAATTCTTGCATAAAAGGTAGGTTATATATGTCGTAATCTGGCCGTAGAGACTCAGCACATCAGCGGAAAGAATTCAGTAAAAAAAATCAATTCGAAAACGAGGAGCATCAGTCAGTAGCCAAATTCGTCTGTGCAGTGTGTCCCGTGAATCAGTCTGGTAGGGATTTGTACTGAATCTTGCTGAGAAAATCGCCGGGAAGGGAGACAGAAAAGTGGGTATAGCGATGCATACTTGGTGCTCCAGGAATGATGAGGCCTGCACATTTATCTGTTAATGTACATGTACCTACAGCCGTGGGCTGCAGTGAGATCTGATAGGGCGCACAGAAACCAGGGGTACAGCTAAACATGCTCTGGGATAAAAGCATTTTGTCATATCTACAGTGTTATTGTAAAATGAAAGTTCATACATTCAGTTAATAGCTTTAGTGGGTAGCCTGACAGCGTAGCTATCTCAATGAGAGGTTTTCAATGGAGGCCATACTTGAAGTTCCACTGTGAGGTTCCCACTGTCGATGAAACACAGTGGGGCTCCTATTTATGGCCCGACACATTCAGACTTTGATTGAAACAAATTCGACAATTTTCACCAGGTAATGAAAGGCAAGTGTGAGAGTCCTTGAATCTGAATTTTCGGTTTTATCTCGTTTGATAGTGATGAATCATCAGCTTTTGTGGTGGGAGGGGGAGGGATAGGGACTCTTTATCACTCTCTCACTGGAAACTATCTTGTTTTCATGTACATAGGTGTTAAACGGATTTAACTTCAAATTATCCTATGCTGAGTGGTTGCATTTATTTTATGAAATTAATTTGATAATTTTTGATGCTTGAAAATATGTGGATTGTTGGTTAATTGAGCATAAGTATGGGATATAATGTATTTAATTGCTGTAATTGATGGTTGAGTTCATCAATTGGGGAGGTCGAATTCTGTACAGATACAGTTTAACATCTGTGTACAAATGTTTTACCGTTTTATGTGTTTGGAGGTCAGTATCCCCTTAGAGGGCCCTTAGCTAGTTTTCAAGGTTCAAACTCTCTGTACATGTCCTATCACCTCTGTGAGAATGAGACTCCATACATCTTGCCTGTTGTCCCAAACACTCCATACAGTTCTATTGTTCCCTAAGCAAATATGATGATTGAACCCTATTCATGGTAAAACTGGGTCCTTTTACATTGGGGGATGTAAGAACATATTTGTTCAGTAATCTTCAGATACTCCATTTTTACACTGAGCATATTCAAATATTGTCGGTTAGTTCGTAGATCGATAATACAGTTGGCTATTTACATACATGGCTCCCTCAGTGGCCTCCTAAATTTGCCATATCTTCAGAAACTGGAAAAACAGGGTTTCCTCTATTAGCACTCCTGTTTAAAAATCCTGACTCCAGTTAGGTGAAGATTATGTTCCCAGACTCACAGATATCGGCTGGGCATTTGGGGAGGTTTGTCTGCATTGTGGCAGGGCGGTAAAATAGCCTCCAGATTCTAGTATGATGGGAAGGTGATGAGAGCTCTTCAGTATTTACAAGAAAAATGGCCTTTCAATACTTACAATACATCCAGTCATTTAGGATTTTTTTCTGAGATAAAAAAATCATTCTGACAATTTTTCCCATGATTTGATAATAGTTTCATTGATCCCTGAGGTTTCATAATGAGCTATTCCAGTCTTTGAATTGGAAAAGTTCAAATGTGTTTTCAGGGATGAATGTGTAAATTATCTTTAAACAGTTGAAAACAGTTTAATTAAATTCACTTGACCATTAAACTAGTTGGTTAAGCTGTTCAGACTTGTGTGTTTCGGTCTATCTAGTGTAGAGAGCTGGAACATGCACATGTGATTCACTAATTGGTTGTTTCATACCCAACTTCCCAATCCTGGAGCCAATGAACCATAAAAGCC
>JAULCA010029670.1:0-15204 GCA_032360845.1 Crassadoma gigantea
ATGTACTGTAAAGCGCTTTAGAGTAGCTTATGTTAGCTAGATAGGGCGCTATATCAAATGCTGTATATTATTATTATAGAAAACGAAATACAAACTACACTAGGTATTTGTGAAAAATACAGAAGCAAATAATAATTTTGCAGGTTTATCATAACAATAATTCGCAAAATCGATAAATATTAACACAAATACATAAGAAAATATATAGAATTAACATGGAAACGACTGAAGCGTAACAAGGGAATAAGACCATGCGTTCTGGAAGGGTAAGCGTCTATTGATTCTTCGACGACGCACGCCATGAAAATCTATGTCAAATCTTTATTTTTACGGTCAAATATTACTTGATTCGTTTTACTTAAACAATTCCTTAGAAACGCCCTGGGTGCGTTGAACAGCATTTTTATTTCCCTGATACATATCTTTTTATACCAAAAGGTATTATTTTTGATTTAGACTTGGTTAATTAAAGCTTTTTTTAAATTGCAAACAATTTGTTATCCTTAATCACTGTTTCGGACGATAGTGAGGGGATCCTCAGCATAATATGTAGTAAAACAGTGTTCCAGGCGATGCATGATGTTTAAAGAGCTATATAATGTTAATAGCAAGTGACCTTATCATTGATAAAAGGTAAAGTCGAAAAACAAGAAATACGTATTATAACTTAGTCGTCTTGATATGTAAATATTTTTGTGATGTCAGTCATTCAAATACTAAGTATATTAAATTGCAAAAAATAAAATAATTTTAGGCATTTTAACATTATAATATAGGAAAACATGAGACCAATTGCTTACACCGTCATTTACAACACACATGTTCCTTTGTTTAGATACAATGACTTACACCATTAATACAAAAATGATAATACAATATTCAACATTTGATATAGCGATCTATCTAGCTCACATATGTCACTATAAAACGCTTTACAATACATATATATACAATTAATACAATACGCATATATATGAATTAATGCAATTAACAAGGATTCGCAGAAGCTGTTTTATCAGGCGCTAACTACTAGTCATATAC
The DNA here is from genome assembly GCA_032360845.1 of Crassadoma gigantea. NCBI lineage: Eukaryota > Metazoa > Mollusca > Bivalvia > Pectinida > Pectinidae > Crassadoma > Crassadoma gigantea. The sequence continues at coordinate 1,042 of JAULCA010029670.1, forward strand.
TACCTAGATAATATATCCCTATGTGTATGCCTGCGTGTGTGCTGGAGATGTAATTTGTTCTGTTTGTAGTGGAACCGTGCTTCCAACGGCATTATTTATACTACCACTGCACTTGAATGCTACAGCACAGATACCGCTACAACCACCCAAGACCAATTTTTACTCCACCTGGGATGTTATAACATCTTAGGGAATCGAACCCCGACCGCCTTCATAACAACTCGACCAATCCGCTGATAGTTTATGTTTTAAAGATTTGTTTTGTAATTAAAAATAACATCAAAGGAAAAAGTACAAAACTGTCAAAAAATATTTTATTAATTCCGTCGGAAGTAAAAAGGCTAATAGCAGTATTGCTAAAAGCCTTGTGCTGAAAGATAAGATATTTTTAATCACTTCGCGGTCAACATCTGAACAGCGCTACTGGATCATGTGATTATTCTGTGATGATATTGTTACATGACTCCTTTTCCGTCTTGTCTTGGATGTTCCAACAGTGCTTATGTCATTTGATGATGTTGGAACTTTGCTACTTGTCCTTCGTGCCATGTGATCAAATGGACATCGATCTCGGTCATTGTGTCATAACTGAGCAGCGCCACGCGCTGTACCCGTGATTTCTAAGTATTGCTCTCATTGTTATCCTAACCTTATATCTCACCATACATTGTTCGTGTAATAATCTCTGCAGATTTCCAGATTCTCGAGGCAGAGGAGGGTATCTGCTACTAAAAAAACTATTTTATACAATGAATACGATGCTTTTGATTAAGACAATCTTGCTAGTTGGTTTGCTTTATATATTCGTGATATATCAAAAACACCATTCATTATTAACGATATCATCAACCATGCCGTCACCTAGTTCTGAATTAAGTACATTTGTTTGCAGCAGAAACGTTTTTTTCACGCATTGTTTGGATTAATAAAAAATATGTAGTTTAGTTATTTTTTTAATTATATTTTAAGATATATACATGTTAACATTTGTTTCATAGCCAGCTTCATCAGACAAATAGCAGAGGTATTTGTTAATGTGAAAAGGTATAGCTCGGTAGCATTACTCAATAAATAACCACTCATGTCATTTTTTATAATAATGCAAACGTAATTTGTTTCAGTTTAACATTTTATCGAATTGTCTTTATCATTACAAACCTGTACCTGTTTATCATATACAAAAGAATGACAAAACATATTCAATTTTTTTATATTACTAAACAAGGTTTATCGATATGCACTTCAGAGGTTTATATGACCTTTCGTGGAGAAAAGCCTTGCACTTCCGGAATACTTGGTTCGTGTTTATATCTGTTTGCTTTACTTTTACCTTCGTTTTGTTGTAATTTTCATTTGTTGATCTTCATTTCCAATAAAAGAGGTTATGTTTGTTGAGTAAATTACGTTTTTGTTCTAACATATAAAAAATCAACATGTGTAAGAATTTAAGAACATTCGTGTGTTGCTTAAACACCTTATATCATGTAATCCTGTAGTGACTCAAAGGGGATAATTTTAACATTATTTCTTTAGATGATCTGTTGAATGCCTAAATATTTATCTTATTAGTCATTTTGTGTATTGTACAAGATTTGTTAAAAATATCATCCAAAGCTTTAACAAATTATTACTCAGTCTGTGTAACGTGGGCAATAACATCTGTCGTAATATTTTTTTTCACGAATTCATGAACAAAACCTGTAACAGATACATGTAGTACATGTATATATATGTATACATTATTGTAAGGAATTAATGTCAGTGATCAGTGATGGTGCTCTGTTGTTTGAAACTTACCAACTGATAACAATTTTTTTCGGATATCCATTTACACTATGCATCAGGTTGTGGTGTAATGGGAATGCTGCTTACGTCACACGCTGACATTTACTGCATGTTTTTGTCGTAAAAAGCTATATACAGAGACTGAATGTAATCATTTCACCACGCATGGCATGCATCTTAGCCAGGATTAATGTTCTTGAGGCTTTTGTATTCGTTGCAAAATGTACTTCGATTATGTTTATTGACATTGTCAAAAGCCACATAAAGAGACCAAGAGACAAAATTGTGTAATTCAACTAAACATGTCTGTGTTCATTTACCCAGTGTCCAAGCCACACTCAATGATCAGCAAAATAAGTATGTAGATGAGTCGACAGAAAACAGTATCAACCATTTTCCTCCCTTTGTGCAAACACTGCTACGCTTGATTTGCTTGCAGAACAAACATTTCCTTTTATCTAAGATAGCCCCAAATATACGTTTAAATATTTTTCAAATGACGATATTTTAGAAAACAATGCTTGTTTTAAAATCGTAACGGTTGACATTTTAAGGTAAGAATACGGTTCGGCCTCGTTTTTGTTGAATCCAAAACCTTTAAAAGAATCTTGATCAAGATTCTGCGAGTTGCTCAACCAAGCCATCATCCGGGAAGTCAACTTTACCTTTAATTGGTAACCACGATTTCCTTTTTTAGCTCACCCACCCGAAGGGCAAGTGAGCTTATGTTATGGTGCGGCATCCGTCGTCCGTGCGTCGTCCGGTGTGATCCGTCATCTTTTCCTTTAAACGATTTCTTCTCAAGAACGGACAGGCGTAGATTCATGATATTTGACTGAAAGCTTCCTTCGTAGGAGCACAACAAAGTTTGAGAACGAAAATGACCTTGATCTACTTTCACGGTCACAGGGGTCTTATTTGCTTAAACCTTTAAACGACTTCTTCTGATGAACAAAAAGGCCAAGAAGCATGCTATTTGTCTGACAGGTTCCTAAGATGAAGCCTGATAAAGTTTACGAAAAGAAAAAACCTTGACCTATATTCAAGGGGTCAAATTTGTTAGAAACTTTAGACGACTTCTTCTGATTAACAAAAAGGCCCAGAAGTGTGATATTTGGCAGGTAGGTTCTTATACAGGATGAAGCCTGTCCATTTTTGATAAATGACATGCCCTTGACCAATATTCAAGGTCAGAAGGTTCTACTTTGTTAAAAGCTTTAAATGATTACCGATTTTGCTGATTAACCAGAAGGCCCAAAAGCGTGATATTGGCTGAAAGGTTCATAAGATGAAGCCCTACAAGGGTCTGTTCTAAATTGTCTTCTAGCAATGAAAGTTATATGTGGATGATAAACAGTGTTTAGCTTTGAGTGGTATATGCTTCCAATTTGAAGTTGGTTTTAATCAATTGAGTACACGAGATTGAATGCCAAGCAATTTGTACTTGTGATGAACATTGAATACCAGGTGAGCGATGCCGGCCCATTGGGCCTCTTGTTTAACATTTTCTTCGGTATTCAAATTTGATGTTTTAATCACTACCATGGTGTATAACTGCTGTCGTGAGTTTAACAATGTTATATACGTTGCCCCTGTTCATAAATAGAAAAGAACGTGTATCACGCTCGCTGTCAGATATCATTTTTGGAGTCTGCAATAATTGGATTCTTAATCATTTTTTTCGAGAAGAATCTCGCGCACACTTTACAGACACTATAGCTGGCATACATAAGATCTGCTTAATCATTAATTCACCCTATTATATCGCGACCATTTAAGAAGCATAAAGTCGGTAATATCTCTGTCAAGACACATCATGAAACACTCCGCAGTTATGACTAAAACTGTTCAATAACAGGTTTAATATGCATTTACAATAATTACGGCTGGCATTCTGTTCGATGAAACCACAAGCAGTTACACCTCTTAGACAACCATTACTTGTCAAGCTAACATAACAGTGTTACAAGGTTATTCGGCATTATATCGCAAATAAATGTCATTACGGAAAACAAGAAATCATGTCCTTGACATATGCTGGTGATGAGATGTGACAAATGAGCCAATAGGGATTCTATCGAGGTTTATTGCATTAAGAGTGGTTAAGGATAAAGTAGGCCCGAAATGACTTTCGTGAAAGTATTTTGTGCACACTGAAAAAATATTCAAATACCCCTTTATGTATAAAGTCTTATTAAAATTACTTCTTTTTCTTTTAAAGACAATTGCTATCAACCTTTTAGACATGAAACACAACATGCCAGACAGAGTTAGGTGCACGTGGACTTGCTGTACTTGTCGCATATGACTTGTCAAGCCAACATAACAGAATTGCAAGGAAGTTTGGCGTCACGTCGAGAAAAAGATGTAATTCGGTGAAATCATGAAATGATGTCCTTGACATATGTTGGTGTTGAGATGTGACAAATGAGACAACAGGGATTCCATCGAGGTTTATTGCATTGAGAGTGGGTAAGGATAAAGGAGGCCCGAAATGACTGCTTTCGTACATCAAGATATTTTATTGCTTAATCAATGTATCATATTACTCTAACACATTATATACAATGTATATATGCGTTTTTCTGGTTGTGCGTTTTACGTTGAATCGGTATACATACATTTTTTTCTTAGCAGAGATATAACGACAAAAGAATGAAAAGTGAAGAAGTCAAATTTTAGAGGCGATCCGCACCTTTGTCAACCCTAGATAATAGAATTCAATATAACAAGATATAAAAAAAAAACAATAATGACAAAGATACTAGAATATTATCTCATTAATCTCAAAGGTATTTAAAGAAAAACTATTTTCTTCAAAAAAATATGTCAATATGTTTTTTATTATTATTATGTACATGTATGTGGTTGAGTTTACCTAATGAACTATTAATGCTAAGATATCATCAACAGCAAATCACGTTAAAATTTTGTGTGCACACAACAAATGTCCAAATCTTCCTTTCAGGCGTCCCTTTGTGTGTAGTAAAGTCTTCTTAAAATTACTTCTTATTGATATAAGTCAAATGATATACATTGTTGACACAACATGCCAGGCAGGTTAAGGTGCACATGAACCTGCTGTACTTGTCTCGCTTGTGTGTTTTATTGCTACAAACACTTTGTCCCCAAGCTAGAGTTTGTTGCGCTTTTAAGAGATAATCTACATTTATCAACGGCTTTCTTGAAAAATAAAAGTGACACAAGTGGACATAATCTACAGGTTATCTTATCATGTGCTTCGTGAACTTTCGTAGGGAGATGTAAATTATCGGTACATGGCCGATGTCTTAAGGGCGGAATTTGACTCATGAGACCCTCTTAAGCATTTTCCTTTAGCCTGCTGCTTTTATATGTGTGTGTTGAAGGAAGGGATCAGAATGGAGTTGTCAACACAAGTCTGAGTTTCCTTGTGCATTGAAACATGAATGCTATTTATATTTCTTATCTTAATGAACTGATATTCCATCCTTTTCATGTTCCACCCCACCCATGACCCTCCCGCCAAAAAAAACACAAACAAAAAAACAAAACAAAACAAACAAAACAACAAAACAAAACAAGAGCTGTTGGAGAACAGCATAGCTCGCCTATTCGTGATTTACGTTATAGTATAGTACAGTAAAAACTGGATATAATGCCCAACATTTCATTTGCCACCTCACTTACCGCCTACATATTTTCAAGTCCGTTATTTATGTTTTTCTTAAGAAATCCCGATACAATTCCCTCAAATTATCGCAAAACCCCTTTATAATGCCAACAATTCTTTGAACAAATGACGGCAACATAGTTTTCGTTTAATATGATTTTCCTGTACTTTAATATGTAAGTAGAGTTGACTAGCCACCGTGAAATAGTCAACAGCGTATTGATCGTGGTGACCGATCTAACACTGCAGAAAAAAATGCACATAAAAATTTAACCAAGTCCAACTAAACAGTTTTGGCTCCTAAAAAAATGAAAACAGTTGAGAACATGGTTTATTCTCCATATAAACACTCCAACTTTATATTTGGCAACATCCCATTGATAGTGGTGATCAAACACTACACAAAAAGTCTTGCCGAGAAAGTTTAGCCTCAAGCCTAACTAAAAGCATCAAAAACTCAGTCCATTTGAGCTGTTTTTGGCCCCTAAGATATAAAAACATGGTTCAGCACATTGCTTACACTCCATATAAATGACTTAACTTCACGACAGACAACTGTGTATTGAGTGTGATGATACAGCACTGTCTGGCAAAAAAACTTGCCCAAAAACTTTAACCTTATAGGAATTGGGACGCCGACGCCCCCTACTCTCCAAATAGGCAAGCTAAAACAAAGCAACAAAACGATAAATCTGATTCTTAAAGGTTTGATATTATTGTTCTCAACATGTGACAATGTATTCTCGTTATGGTATGGTCTTGGTTTTCAGCTCTCCTTAGTCCCATTTAGAAGGGACCGAGTTAGAGGTAAAATCAGCACCTTTTTACCTGAGACAAATTGTTCCTCGAGCCTCTTTAACACGAGCTTCCTGTGTTTTCCTTGTCCGGATTATCTCCCACATAGGCATTGTTTACAGTCCTTACAAACACTGCACTCTGATTTAACTTCACCATGCTAATGATCCCACATAAACTCAAACGAGTTATGATAAAGTTACGGTTTCCGTTAATGTAACGTTGAATTTGATCTCGCCAATTGCTAATGATTTTTTATTTGCGTCTGCAGTGTTGATGCAGTAACCATCAAAACTTGGAAAACTGAGTTCTCATTTTCTTTTAAAGGACTCAAAGTATGTTTAAGACACGTCAATAGTCTTTTGACAACACTGTCACTTGTGTGATTCTTCATTATTGCCTCAAGCCATACTTTTATATATACTTAGTTCGAGAATAGTAGTTTAATAGGCAAGTAATGTTGAGAAGAAATTTGATTTAAGTCGATGATTTGCAATTCGTGTCTCAACTCATCAATTTAATGAAAAAACTCAGCAACGCTGTCAAAAACCTTTTAAATGTTACTGTTTATGACAAATGAAGGTAATTTGAAATCTAACAGTTTTTGTCGATCTGGTATCAAACACGCGATTTCACCAATAACATGATATTTTGTTTTTTAAACCGATTGCAATATATGTCGATGTTATTATGAAACATGACATTTAAACATATTGACAGTGTTCTCCATAACTTATTTTAAGTAACGACAGCACAATCAAGCATTAGGATTAATATCATTTTTATATATCGTGGATTACTTGGGGTATGTATGGACAATACCTCAGTTTCTAAATGTTACGCATCAATCCAACCTGAACTGGGTTGGTAGTCTCCATTTTTTTGACCTCGCAGTAGCTTGTTCTGATAGGTCAATGGTCAGTGAATATATGGGAAATTTTTTTGTAATAAATACCAAAATTATTCACTCCGATAAAGGTAACAAATATATACTTCCCTTTTTCTTTTAAAGCACAAATCTTTTGCAAAATGTGCGTACACAATTTTATTTTCGGGTTTTTAGTCAAGTCAAGTCTTTTTCAAAGCAACCAATTAATTTCTAGTCGCTTAGCATTCAACTGAACAGAAAATGTATGACTTTTGAATGCATTTAACAGAAAGTGTTGTTGGTGTTTGATAATTAAAGTGATATTTTTACACCATGACAGATATGACATATTATATTTGACATAACGTTACAAACATCAGCTTTATCAAGTTGAAAACAAAAACAAATATCTCATTGGGCTTAATAACCTTTTTGTTAAATCTGCAGTGAAGCACCGATTATTTGTATGTACATTTGCTGCAGAGATCACTTTCCTGTATTTATTGCAATGGTTTTTTCTTTAGTTTTCACCGCAGTTAAGATATCAATGTCTGATATATTCACTGCAGCGAAGACATTTTATTAATACATTTTAGCGATAGCTTCCCTTAATTCGCTGCTATAATGATACAGGTTAGCAACAATCACACATGGTATCAAATAAAACGGAAAACAGTCATATATTAATTGTATATACATGGTAATTGAGTATATGCTTGTGTGTCATCAAGTGCAATCAATACCTATTTTCACTATCATAATGAAAGTAATGTTTGTCATATGAATTTACTGAAGAAGGAAAATTCAATGACAATACGTTATTTTAGTTAACTGTAAACCTTGACTTCGTAAGCAGTAAAACAATTCAAGGTTATATTGGCGTTACGACTAGTGGATGCGTGATGACATAAAATGTTGATTTCTTATTTTACTGTTTGTTTTTCATTGGTCATATTGGTCAAGTAGCAACAGATTTTTTATGCCTTCAACATTCAAACTATCTTTCCATGAAGTTCAGACCCAATAAAAGAACTGTGGTCTCCACCTCTGGTGGGTTCAAATTAATCGGGAAAAATAATGTTGAATATTGCCTGATAAGGCATGAAACTATTGCAAATTATTTTATCGACAATATGTAAATATGCATGAAACTCTGAACATTATTTTAGCTGAGTATTGAGGGATTTCGCTGTGTGTTTGTTTTCCAGTTATCATTTTTTTGTTTCGCTACAATGCCAGACATTTTTATCTGGCGTCATTTAAGAACTTGACCTGTCTTGTTGTAAACACAGTCTACATGTAGTTACTTGACTACGTTTGGTTTACAAACAAACACTTTCTACATGTAGTTGCTTGACTACGTTTGATTTACAAACAAACATTTTCTACATGTAGTTACTTGACTGGATGCAATTGATAAATTAGCACTCTGACCCTTAATGTCCTATGATAATTTAGAAAAAACACCGTCATTATCGCCAAATTATGAACAATTAGACATATGGCTTACCTTATATAGTAAAATGTCAATCTAACAGGACGTTTTGAAATGCAATGTTACCCGGTTGATGTACAACATAGGCCATATGTACAATCAAACATATCAATACGAAACGACAAAATATGAAAATGATTATCACTTGTTTGTAGACAATATACGTCTTTCATCAGATCTATTTTAAAGTAGACCGACGTTATCAAGGACGTGTATTTCTGAAGTGATTTACTTCAGGCATTATAATTATATCTTATACACAATTGGAATGTATCCTTAGTCCTTCCTATCTTCAGTTATTTCTATTGAAAGAATACTCCTGAAGAGTGTTATACAGTGTTATCATATTTCGTTGCCATGGGCTATTTCAATCAAAACTTGAGCGCATGCGCCTACTGAGTATTATTTTGTACGTAGGATTGAGCCGTGTTAGATCCAACATATTACACTATACTTCATTTCTAATGCTGTTCCTTAAAATATCAATATTAAGGGGAAAAACATAGCGATAATCCCTCGTGGTCATGTGAAAACATAGTAGAAAATATAGTCTTCTATAAATTGCTCTGAATTCATCCTGGTGAATCACGCCATTGGTAGCTTTGCCACACCGATTAAGCGTTATTTTACTTATAACTGATGATGTGTCTAAAACGTATGATGGAAATGATGAAATAGTCATAGTAACTCAAAATTTTATAAAATAAGCTGGATAATATACTCATAGTTAGGATTTGTAACATTAAGCTCAACTATTTTATTTAACGTTATTTCGGTTTAATAGGAACTTGGTTTGGATCGTTTGTGTTAACGCCCTATAAAAAGATATTGTCACTTAAGGATATGCCAGGTTTTGGTGGTGGAGGAAAGATGGAGTTCAAGGAGAAAAACCACCGACCTACAGTCAGTACCTGGCGACTGCCACACGCAGGCTTCGTAACTCTGGCTCAGCGGTGGAGGGCTAGAGGTAGCAGAATGGCAGGCTCCGTATCTACTGGACCACTGGGGCCCCTTTATATGGACCTTTACCTTGTAACTTACATGAGTTTTCTTTCAGTCTTTTGGCCTTAAGACCTCCAAACAAAATTTGAAATACGTGTTTTGTTTCTTTTTATTTCAATTTTTTATTTTTCATACACAAACATTTTCATTGTGACATCGTTTCTCGAGTATCTCTGTCAAATTTAACTACGTTAGGTTTAGTGTTCTATTATCTTCTTTATGAATGGTTTCATGCTGTTGTATATGTTTAATTAATCTCAGTAACACAGCTGAAACAAAGTTAAGGCAGATTTTGTATGCAGGTAATGAAATCCTGTATCTTAGTCCGAATGCCATTTACAGACATTGGCCACGTGATCATATGACCTATCTGTAAACTTCCTCATTGTAGTTAACATGTGCAAATCTTTGACGCAAGCAGAAAATTAACGGCTTATCAAATAGCAATGCCAATGTTTTGGAGAATACTCAGTTTGCGTTAGAAATGAACTTAAAGGTCATTTAGCATTATCTGACTGTTTCTAATTGACATTTAAAAAAAATATATATATTACCTCATACGTCTGGAATGAAGTACTTCGGGGCCAAGTGAGCAACAGGTTTGAAATCATTAATGAGACAGACATTCAGAGACAATCTCTTGAAGGTTTCTATAATAGCATGGTTTGTTTTGTCGTCTGGTACAATTTGCATGTATATATTCGTAATCATACAGCGTTTCTAAAAACATCAACACTACTAGCACTGTATTAAGGTGATTACAAGCTTGGACGCTATACATTATTTTTCAGCGTACAAATATGCCAAACACGCACGAGTCCATATAATGCTCACCAAAGGCGGATTAGAAGCAATCGATTCTGTCGCGAATGTGTAAAAAAAACTGGGTTTTCTAAAGAATGGATTATTTCGTCATATTGAATGTAGCGTTTGAAATAGTTCAAGCCTTTCAAGTTTCCGACAATCATATGCATGGATCGATGCTGCTGACAAGTGATTCACTTGAGGGGTTGACTATTTTGAATTCTGTTCGGATTATAAATAACACGTATACACCATCAGAAAGAGAAAGCTAGCGAAACAGATTAAGGGTTGCAAATTTAGTTTAAGCATATCTTGCATTAGTCTCACTTTTTTTTTTGAAAACCATATACGATGACGATGATAAATATGATTAGTTTATGTTATTGATAATGCCATGCAATAGCCATTTCTCATTACTATTTACCCATTAGTATTCTTCTGGTGATCCCGTGTCCTCCCACAGTGTCATACCGGGGCCAACAAGAGTGTTAAATGTAAGTTTGTAATAATTTGTTTCATAACTGTTTTTGGAAAAATAGAGCTGATATTACCCATTAATTACAATAAATAATAATAATATCGGGAGTTGATGGGTTCATTAGTTTATTTTGTTGACTGACATTTATTATAAAATTGTTCAATGTTTTGTGTGTGCAACATTTTCCTCTCAATAAGGAAAGCAATGTTTGAGGTATAATACAGATGAGTACCGGAGTTAATATCCAAATGAAGTTATCTCGACTAAATAGAACCGTCATGCAACAACATTTTATAAGAAATTAAGATGAACCGAGAAAAATGCACCTCATATTGGTGTTAATAAGATAATTCCTTCTTTACATTTTCATCCATGGTCATTTTCTTAGTGGTATTTCATCAAACCTTTTTTTCTTTACAAAATATGAAATACTTATCAGGCAATAGAATTGATGTATTTTGTATGTTATACATGTATTATCTGTCTCTCAAATTTATTTTCTTTTCGGACGAGGAAAGATGTGGTCTTGAGAAGAGACAGTAGTGTTTAATTTAACTGCAAAATATCCTTCTTTTTGTGTTGGGGAGGGTACTTTAAGCATTCTAACTTCAGTGATATCTAATTAATTGTTTCATGACATATGTGTTAAATAAAGATGTCCATGATAATATGACATGATGTCACTTATTATATATATTGAGACGGGAATATGTGGTTCCTTGGCCGAGTGGTTGAGGCGTATAACCGTTTATGATTAGTATCCCTCAATCAATGGGTCGTGGGTTCGATACCTATATTTGGCCGTCGCCAGGTACTATCCGCAGCTCAATGGGTTTGCTCCAGGTACTCCGGTTATCCTCCTCAACAAAGCCTGGCTCGTCCTTATATGTCGATATCTGTTAAAGGGACAAAAAAAAACACCACCAAACCAAGCGTACATTTTTAAATTGACATATGGACAAACTTGATTATTGGCATAACATTTGTGCATGAATGAATGGGGAGTCCGATATCACATGACAAAAGGATCTACCTCCATATAAACATGTATGTAAAACAAGCTATTCTGACTTCAGACTATTTGTAAATCTGTAAAGAGTTTGAATTAATACAAAAGAATTGTGTGATCTAGTAGGTCGAAAGTTATTTTTAAGGCAATAGTGAGTAATCCAAATCATATCGCTGTCATTCATTCCTTCAAACCTGCTATAAAGTTTATTCATACATGTAAGAGCAGTATGTAAGGGATATAGGTCTCCAAATCCGGATTGGAATTTGTTTAAGAGTTGAACTTTTAAGAAATATTCGCAGATATAATGAGTGCAATGATTTTAAAGTTATTGTGATATTACTGGTAATAGTCGTCTTTATATATTCAGATTGGCTTTTTATATTTTTTTTCATGTACTTAATTACTTTAGATTTTTAATGGAATAAGGAAATTCTACTTCCTTTTCATTCATACTCATCAAAATGTAGAGAAACGATCTTATTACATAATTAAAGAACATTTAACTCTTACCATCTGCCTAAGCAGACTTGGAATTATTTACTTCAGATATACATAAGTCATGTCCAGCTTTCTGAATCAATGATATACAGCAAGGTGAGCCATCTCACAATTTTTTCTCTGTTCATGGATCTTTTCTTACAAAATTACGATTCTAAATGTTAAAGATGTTTAGAAATTATAGACTGTAGTATTTAAATCATAAGATGATTTATATGTCTAGCTTAATTCCCAGTTATTGAATGAGTGTTTACAATTCATATTGGCTGGGATAAAATATTGTGATCAGGTTTGATTAATAAGGTTATTCAAATGTTGTATAATCATTTTTTGATATATTCTTTTTAAAAAGATGTGTGCTATTAAAAACAACGCTTTAGTGACCTCAATGTCGTAACAATGACTTGAGTTTCCAGCAAAGAGTTAAAAATAAATTGTTTCGTTGTGTTTAAAATAATTGTTGCAAAATTCCATTTTTCCTGGCATAACAAGGGATTATAGCGGACAACGTTTTGGTGAAGGGTATTATTGCAATGCATATTTTTTTGTTTGACTTCATGATATTTCTTCTCTGTGTCATATTTGTCTCACAGGGTGTCTGCTGCGTTGATTGAAGATTGAAGATGGTATCGCTTTGTTATACTTCGTGTGGTGCGTGTGTCGACGCTGTGGTATAGTTTGTCCATATAAGTTCATTTTATGGTCGTTTTGTCAGTTTGTACGGATGTGATAGTCTGTTTTGTCAGTGAGTTTTTACGATGTTGGGTGTTTTCTCTGTGTATATTGACCTTGAGCCATGATTCCTGTGTTTGTGTTGACACTGTGGTACACTACGTCCTGGTGCTCTGACGCTTTATCATATTTTGTCACTGTGTGAGGTTGTTGAAATATACATATTTATATATTTTTTTTGTTTACACCGTGGTTGTCCTTTTTCGTTGACGCTGTGGTTACCCCTTTTTGTTGACGTTGTGTTTGTATCGTTTTGTTGACACTGTAGTTTGTCCATATTTTGTTGATGCTGTGTTTGTCCCGTTTTGTTGATGCTGTAGTGTCCTTTTTGTTGACGCTGTAGTGCCCTTTTTGTTGACGCTGTAGTGCCCTTTTTGTTGACGCTGTAGTTGTCTCTTTTTGTTGACCCTTTTGATGTCCCTTCTTATTGACGTTGTTGGCTCTTTTGCTGAAGTTGTGGTTGTTCTTTATTCGCTGATATTACGTTTGTCGCTTTTTGTTAACAATGAACTTATTCCTCACTATCGACGTATGTAATTGTAACTTTCATTAGTTTCTATGGTTGTCACTGTATAATCTTTCAATGGATGTCATGTTTTGCTATTGCTATGCTTGTCAACTTTAGTTAGTGTTATGAACGTCTCTTTAAATTGTTTTGATTGCCCTTTCTTTGTTGACTCTATGCTGTCAGTTTGTTGTGGCGCAGTGGTTGCTTATTTATGTTAAACTGTGTATCTTTATTTTAGTTGATTCTATGGATGTCATGTTTAGTTGGTACTATGTATGTCACTTTTAGTTGGTAATATGTATGTCACTTTAAATTGCTGCTTTATATGTCAATTTTAGTTGGTCTTATGCATATCACTTTAAGTACTATGCATATCGCTTTTAGTTGATACTATGTATGTCACTTTGAGTTGATTCTATGTATGTCACTTTGAGTTGATTCTATGTATGTCACTTTGAGTTGATACTATGTATGTCACTTTTAGTTGATACTATGTATGTCACTTTTAGTTGATACTATGTATGTCACTTTTAG
>JAULCA010029780.1:8241-18383 GCA_032360845.1 Crassadoma gigantea
GGTTTTAATTTCTATACATTTGGTATCCTTATTCAACGTACGAAAAGGTACTATTCAATGTTGTATAGTAAGGAACCCATCGGAGTTTTAGAATATCGTTACCAAAACCGACCTCAAGGTCAATAAAAAAACAAAACAGGCACCAAAAATTGAAAAGACAATACAAAAATGAAGAAAAAACTACAAGGTTTCTCATAAAAAGGCAATAAATTATGAGGAAATCTTAATAATAAAGCAATTGTCACTATCAGTCCAAATAGTCTCCTTGACTTCTCTAAGGGAGAAAGCCAATAATAAATTTAGGTTACGTCCATCTTTTCAGAAGAGGAGGAAATAACGAACTGAAATTTACGTCATAATGACTTATTGAATATTTAACGTCATAAAAATACAACTTCAGGATTAAAAGACGTCAAGACAATGTCCAGGGTAATGTCGCTACCAGCAGTAGTTCTTTTGGATGTTGCAACCTTATGGAAATTTAGTGTTGAATTACTTAATACACATTTACTCAACTAATAATCAATTATATACACACTGCAACACCACCACTTGAACATCTTCGACCAAATGTCCAAAGGAATGCCTTTTTATAGGGTTTTCTGCTTCCAGTCGATTGTCTCTTGCACGTCCACGAATCGTTCCTTTGACGGGCGTTCTGTCTCATCCACATACACAACTACATAGCATTTCCTACATATCGGACTGTAGATAATATTCCTGTCAGTACAGCTACCTCACTCCGATTATTGTTCAAAGTTTTATTTTATCCTTGCATGTGGACGCTGTGACACATTTTCGTATTTTATCTTTGTGTTGACACTTTGATAATGTTTTGTATCATTATGAATTTAGATAGAACTTTCATAACTTTGCTTTTGTTACTTTTATATATCCTCTTCCGTTATATCATCGACATTCTCAACGCCGCCGATAGCTTTCCCTGTTTGTAAACGAGAGTGAAGATATTCTACTATATCTGATATAGAAGTTGAATCGCTCAGCAGCCGGACAATTGGGATTCTCCAAGTAGTGTAATCGCGTATGCTTTTAGCAAATGCGATCGCCTGCATTGAATCGAATCCAACGGATGCTAGATTTGAGGAACTCTCAAGGACGTCCACATCTACTTGCAAGACTTTTGCAGCAATGTCCGTCACACACGCTCTTATTCCTTCGAGGCTGCACAGATCATGGTCCAAAGTCGGCAGCTGAGACTTCGAATTCGACTGATTTTCCCAAGAAGTGTCGCCAATTACATATTTGAATCTTCTCCTGGTTCGCATTGGAATAGAATCCTCGAAGTGTTGTTCAATGCTTTTCCATTGGAAAGAACCAATGATAATCTGTGTTTTGTCCATCATGAGAGATTTTAAGAGGTATTCGTGTATGGATTGTTCTTTGAGACAGGAAAACCCGTGCCTCTGGAGCTCCTCTCGCACTGCCATATGGTCAAGTAAACCTAATGGTAGTGGTCCCCAGTTGATACCTAAACCAGTTAGTCCTTGTCCAACTCTGAAGTGAGCAAGAGAATCCATGAAGGCGTTCCCTGCACCGTAGTTACTTTGAGCTGTGTTCCCAAATATCGATGATATCGATGAATGAAGGATGAAGTAGTCCAAAGCATATCGTTTCGATATTTCATGAAGATTCCAACTCCCGAGGACTTTTGGTAGAAGAACTTTCCTTAACTTTTCATCAGTCAGATTTATAAAGAAAGCATCTTCTAAGACAGCTGCACCATGGAAGATTCCTTTCACCGCTTCCTTGCCAAATGTTTCATCAATCTTGTCAAATGTGTCTTGCAAGGATGTGTTGTTGGTGATATCGACCGAGAAAGTCTTAATCTGTACCTGATGTTTGACCTGTAAATTGTCAATATCCCTTGTTTTATCAACGGTTGGATGCTTTCTTGCCAGTGTCACGATCATTCCTGCACCTTTAGCTGCTATGCATTGCACGATTTCCCATCCTAGACCTGTTAATCCTCCAACAACGATGTAGCATCTGTCCTTTCGAAACAACTGATTCTCTGTGACTCTGACTTGAACATTAGGTTCAGAATGGTTTTTCGATGGCAACTGCTTAATTTGTACCTCAGGTATTTTAAAGCTGGAAACAGTCATTCTGGACAGGTTCTTCTGGAGCCAATTTACTGCTTGAGGAACGTGCTTTCCAAGCGCATACTGACTTAGCATTTCTTCTGTGCTGAGGACCTTGAAGCAAACTGAAGGGTGCGTATTCTGTACGGATTTCATGTTCACTCTTGTGAGATTTACGCTGGTTGCAACAACTAGTTGTAAATCTGTAAACTTACATAATGCCTGGCCAAGTCTTGAAAAATCTGTGGATTGCAGAACGATCAAATTTTTGGCTTCAATCCCTGCTGTTGGAGAAGCAATCAGGTCATCAATCGTTGCACAGGCTGCTTGTTTTTCTTCCGAAAGCATGTATTGTACAATCACAGAAGACAAATCGTCTGATTCAGCAAGAAGAAAGATGTTCCCTTCAAACAGTTGTTCCTTCATCTGCAACAGTAATGCTACTCTTGTAAGGAGACCGGGAAAGTAATTCGGCTGATCATCAACCCTGAACAAAAAGTCTTTAGGGATGATGGTTTCTTTTTGTACTGTCAGTGATGAGCAAGCAACGTATTCACCATCCCATTGGCTTGATGTAGTCTCTTCGTTTGCAATAGTCTTTGTGGTTTCAGTCACTGTACCCCTAACCTCATAGGTCAGAACGTCATATCCGTCCACTTTATCGTCTTGCCAAACTGGAACGTCGTTATCGGCGAGCTGTAACGTCAACGGAGAAAAGTTCTCGTCATGCAAAATTGCTGTGTCAATATGCAGAATTACTCCCGACTCAAGTTCTTCAGTATTTTGTAAAGTGTAGAACGTATTGTTCGTGCTGTCTGGCTGTGTACTTTTTAGGCGAACGGGATCTCCAGCAGTCCGTGAATTCCACCTATATGGGTTTAATCTTTCCTGCAGTTCGACGATCCGGTTGCAGTACAAGCTGTTTTCAGTGACAAGTAATTCACTAAACTCATTGCTGAAAGATGGTGACTTGAATATCAAAATGTCTCGAAGAACAGAACAGCTGGATCGCAGAGAGGTGTGTATGTCAATGAGTGTCAGATTAAGTGGACTTTCACGCACTACTGATCTAGCCATTCCCCATAGTTCTGATCCAATAACATTCTTCACAGTGCTTTTTGAATTGGATACTGATTGAACCTTTTCGGTGATTATTACAACAGGAATGTCCGTGTTGTTTTGATTTTCCAATCCTTTGCATATAGAAAGTAATGCTTTAGAATTATCAAACACTTCTTGCATGACTTGCTCCCCGGTCATCTGGCTACAGTTCTTACCATCTGCTATAAGGATAACAGAACTTGGTCCATTCATTTCCAGCTGACGCTCTAAATTTCCATCCTTGGTTTCTACGTGGATTATTTCTGTCTGCTTCAATTCAGAATGAATGACGTTTGCGTTTGATTCTGAGGAAGATATCACCAGACATTTGTGTTGATTGCTGTCATCTGGTTTCATTTGTGGTGTGTTTGGAAAACTATCTATTTCCTCCCACTGCACTTGATACAATACCTGGTTATCTAGATTTGCCTCCGTTCCGATGCAGTTAATAACGTAATCCTTCACTTCAGCAATTACATCTCCGTTGGGCGTTAGTAGCAAGGCATTGTATCGAAAATCATTCTTCGACTGACCGACTAACGAGGTGTATGCAAGCATCTTTCTTCCTGGCTGCTGTCGAAGATGAAAGCTGCCAATTCCACCTGGTAGCAGAGTAACATCGCTTTCAACACCAATGTTGAGTACAGCAGGTGTTTGAAGCAGACCGTCTAAGATTGCAGGATGTAGATGTGTACGTGAAGTATCCTGCATAACGGCCTCCGTAAGCTCCATTTCAACCATACACTCTGTATCATTCTTAATGGCATTTCCCAAAATTTTCAAGTCTTTTCCATACGTGAAACCAAGCTTTGTGAGAGCAGAGTATGTCTCCGATGGACATTGCGTACTTACGCACCGTCTTTTGATGGCGGTTATGTCTACTCTTTCCCTTCTTATTGGCTTCTCGAACTTGATCTGGCATTTGGCTACTTTAAATTTGTTATTATAAACAGTGACTGACCATGTCCAATCATCATCACATTTCTTTACAATAACGTCTGCTGTTGAGCGTTTTCCCTTTTTAAGGGTCAAAGGATGTAGATATTTTGCGGAAATATTTGTCTCCATCTCTCTTGTCTGAAACACGTGCTTTCCAATTTCTTGGGCTACCTCCAAGTACATTGCTCCTGGTACCATGATTGTTTCGGATACAACATGCTCATAGAGAAACCATGTTGATGATGGTGACATGTTGATCATAAATCGCAATTCTTTGGACCCTACTCGCTCTACAAACAGATGTTTGAAGTGGGGACTTTCCACACCTGCATATGTCAGTAATGTAATATTGGACTGGAAAAGCAGTGGATGTGTCGGGTTCAGTTGACATGACGGAATGTCTGTTAATTTGGCAGGCTTGACAACGTTTTTCCAGACAATATCGAGTCCGCCTTTGTAGAGTTCCATTACGGCAAGCTTCATAGATTCGCATTCCCTATTTTCCAACATAGAAGCGACAACAACAGCATTTTGCTTGTCAATTATGTTTGGCAAATGGAATTTCAATACTGGCTTCGGTCCTATCTCTATGTAAATGTTTGCATTGTCTTTAACAATTGCCTCTTTGATGGCTTGCCCGAATAAAACTTGCTTCCTCACGTTTCGTCTCCAGTAGTTGGGCGTTGCAAAGTCGTAAGAGATTGCCTGTGTTCCTGTCACTGTTGAAATCAGAGAACATGTTGTTTGTTTGCTGGGGTTAAATCCGTTTAGCGTCTTTTCAAGAAGCTCGCTGGCGTCTTCTACATGGTAGCTATGATAAGCACACGGAACTTTCAATTTTCTCAGCAGTATCTTGTCTGTATTGAGGACATTTTCCTGCATCAGCTGATCTATAGCATCGCTTTCTCCTGATAGAGTACAGGCAAACGGGCTGCTATGAACAGCCACGCTCACTTTTCCTTTGAATTTCTGACAGATATCTTCAACTACAGCCATATCACAATTGCCAACTACGAGCATGGCCCCTCCATTTGCTTTTGAAAGCAGTTTAGACCTTAAGTAGATAACCTTAATGGCTTCTTGGAGCGAGAGATATCCAGCTGCGTACGCTCCTGCTACCTCTCCTACTGACTGGCCAACAACGACGTCAGGTTTTACCCCGAAATGGCTCCACAGTTCGGTAAGCGCAACTTGACAAGTGAAGATTGCCAAATGAGCGATCAGTGGATCGTTGATGTCAAAACCATCCATCAGCTTTTCTAAAATCGACAATCCAGCCATAGGAGTAAGGAATTGATCAATTCGCTTTACAGATTCCCGGAAAACCAGTTCTGTTCTTATAAGATCTTTGCACATACCAACCCAAGTTGTCCCTACACCACAGAAGACAAAGACGACATTTGGTTTCTTCATTGTTGTAAATTTCTTGATATCCAGCTGTTTAATCTGGTCATCGCATAGTTTCGGAATTTCGGCGCATGAGGCGGTCTGAAATACAACTCGGCATGGGTAGTGGTCCCGTCTGCAGGTCGATGTGAAGGAGATGTCATCTATACAATATTTAGCTGATTTAGCTTTCAGCTTCAGATGTAAAAGATTCCTTTTAAGCGACAGTTTATCTTTCCCTGAGACAGTGACAAAATGTTTTACCAGGTTGCTGTTGTGTGTCTCAAGACATAGAGGCATGTTGATTTCTTCTTGTTTGATGATAGCATGGCTGTTGGTCCCCCCAAACCCGAACGAATTGACGCACGACAACCTTGTGCGACCTCCAGGAAGATATGGCCAGTCTGTAAGGTGCTGAGCTATCTCTAAATCATAGTTTTCTAAATCTATTTTAGGATTTGGCGATTGAACATGAAGTGATGGAACAACCTTACCATGTTTCATCATCAGCAGAACCTTTATCACACCGGCCACACCAGCTGCAGACTCCAGGTGACCAATATTTGTCTTCACGGAGCCGATGAGAACAGAAGTTCGACTTTCATCGTCTTCGACGTTGTTTGCTGCGAAGAACTCCCCAAGAGTGTTTGCTTCTTTTGGATCGCCAACTGGAGTACCAGTACCTGTCGCAAAGAAATCGTCCATGACTTTCAGTCACACGTTATCAGGTAACAGGATTGTAACTTTTAGCTGTACCTATTAAACGATATTAAATGTTTTGTTTTTGTTTTGTACTCTGGTGTTTTATCGCAATAAAGTGAGCTTATGATAGGTTTTACTCGATTTCTTTAAATCATCATCACTTTAACAAAAAATACGGACTTAAAGCGTGAAACTTTTTAAGATATTGATTCGTTCGTTTTGAAAATTAGTGACTCGGATCATGAAGTCTTAGATTAGAGGCATTTGTTTTAAATCAAATAGATTATGGGACAAAGAAAGTACAAATAGAAAAAACTTGTTCTCACCATGAGCTTCAAGGTACTGGACCTTCTTTGGATCATATCCGCTGGCACTGTATACTTGTTTGAGAAGATTCATTTGTTGCACCATAGAGGGGGCTGTAATTGGTGTTGTTGTCCGGCCATCCTGGTTAATTCCCGTTGCTATGGACGCCCAGATTTTACTGCCGTCAAGTATTGCCTAAAAAACAAATAATGAATATCTGTCAGGGAATTTGCATAAAGTGTGTAGGTTTAAATCACTATCAATTAACTCTTGTTTAGCGTTACAGGAAGTGGTTTTGCATTTCTATTTCATTTACATCTTCATTTTTTTCTTTCATTTTTATCCTATTTTGTTTTATTCATTATTAAAACAATGAATAAAAAACAAGAATCAAACATATATCTTGATTATCAAAATTTATATTTTTCTTCAAAATCGTCAAACACGAATGAATCGCAGTAACCTGTTTTCTCGTCTTTAAAATCAAAATGCCGCAACCCTCGCCACGAGCATATCCGTCCGCTTTGTTGGAGAACGCCTGACATTGTCCAGTCGGTGACACCATCCGGGCTCTGCTGAGTGGTACAAACATATCTGGGTACAATATGCTGTTGACACCGCCGCAAATAGCAATGGTACAATCACCTGAAACAATAGTTATACTTCTTCCACATCAATCTAACAGGAATTGCGACGGAGTTCGAAGCCTTACTTTAGTGAAATAAACTACTGTGTTTCCTTCCAACCTGCGACTTATAATTTAATCACCATTGTCTTTCGTCTGGTTCGTTACGGTTGCTTTTACAAAATATGCTCCTAAGAATGCTTATATTTGCAACGTGTAACATTCCTGAAATATCGTCAACCTATAACATACTAAAATGATTTATTTTGATTCTTTCGTTAAAAATTAAAAAAAATCTGTGTTTACAAATAACATAAAAAAAACATAGGTCATATTTTTAACTGTTTTAATACCTACACGTCCTGAGGCGGTGGTTCTTTTTTTTATTTGTTTTGATTTACAGCTTACGAGATATTTTCCATTTCAAAATATTATGTTTCCTTTTCCATAAAACAAGTAGTAATATAAACCAAATATAGTACTTTTTGAACTTCGTGATACTGAATTATAATTATATTTCAGGCATCTAACAGAAGTACAAACAAAAGCAATCATAATTGAAAAAAAACACCCTGCAAATGAAGATAAGCGTTGTGACCAATATAGCCTTGGTATTCATGGTGATAATGGCTGAGTAATACATTGTTTCGTATAATAGTCACACTACTGTTTACCATAGCCCCAACACAAAACTATGTAAGAATAAGCTGAATATAAACAACATCCATATAGTCTTAAGATTTTCTTTTTGTTTACTGGTTTTTAAAAAGGTACATGCATGTGTTTCGAAACAGTTAAGGAAAGCACTTAGGTGATAAGCCTATCCCTACATGTCCTGAGACATGTCAAAGAGGCATGGCACACAATGTCAAATGGCTTCACCTGTTCTATGTTGTATCATCAAATTGACTGAAGCTCTCTATTCATTAAGTCATGATCTTGAAAAGTGCCCCTCAACATACAAAAGGAAGACCAATGCCGTACCTAGAAAACGGACCCGAGGTGGTAACATGGGTATAAGAATGAAACTTACCACATTTCAAGGCTTGTGCTGCAACGTGGATCGCGACAAGGGATGACGAGCATGCGGTATCTATTGACATGGCAGGACCTAGCAGGTTGTAGGTATAGGCTACCCGTGCAGGTATGATGCTTGGCGACGTGCCTGTAAGCGTGTAGTTGGACGTACGCTTCAGGTCGTCACAGCACGTGATTCTGTAGTCGTCGTTCATCACACCTGAACGGAACACGAAAAACATGTAACCCTTAGATACACTGGCCTTTAATCCACTACCACCAATTACTAAGCTTTTCAGTAAATATATATGTAATACCCACCCGGAAATACGGAAATTGGCAATACAAACGTGATACATATTTTCAATAATGGGCTTTTAGTCAACTTGGTCTTCATCAATATAACATGCAAAGTGATTTATGTTAATATCTGGGTTCTAACCAGGCGCTTAAGTTGTCATTCTTTCACTACATATAACTCTTTAGATTTAGGCAGAGAAGAAAGGGTAAGGAAAAAATGATGTGAAAACGTGAAAAAATAAATCTGTGGATAAAGGCAGAAAAAGAAGAAGGGTTCTGATAAAACAAACCACAAAGATAATTCGGCGGATATAGGCAGGGAGGAAAGGGAAGAAGAGGTCAGATAAAACAAACCACAAAGATAATTCGGCGGATATAGGCAGGGAGGGAAGGGAAGAAGAGGTCTGATAAAACAAACCACAAAGATAATTCGGCGGATATAGGCAGGCAGGGAAGGGGAGAAGAGGTCTGATAAAACAAACCACAAAGATAATTCGGCGGATATAGACAAGGAGGGAAGGGAAGAAGAGGTCTGATGAAACAAACCACAAAGATAAATATGTGGATAAAGGCAAGGAAAGTAGAGCAGAAGAGGGTCTGAAATTGATAAAGAAAAGGTAAATTATTTAGGCTTGGATATTAGCATCATTTATGGATATTATGTCATACTTGTGAAAGGATTAAATGCTTGTCTAACTGAAGTTTTCGCTTGTTTATAAAGTATGATCGACCTAAAGCATGTTTATATTCTTCATTTGGAGAAAATAAAACATTTATATAAACTTGCTTTCTTATTCCTTCTGTACACATTGTGAATGCTTAAAGATGACCGTAACACACTTCCAGGTTATTGAACCTTTAAATATGTTTAGATACAGCATGTAAAAAATGAATGTCAATACTTTGGTACAAAAAAGTTCCCTGGTTATTATGTTCCGATACTATTTACCGACATTATAAAGGGAATAATTACTGGATGCAAATCAATCGTTTCCTTGTCATACCTATATACACCCCTGTCTGCGTTCCGTTTATTTCCTTTTTTGTTATTCCGCCGTCTTCTAGGGCCATGTGTACAGAGTCCAGAACATAGCGCTGTTGAGGGTCCATCCGGGCAGCCTCGATGTCACTGATGTCGAATAGTTTGTTGTCAAACTGGTCGTATCTATCACAAATAAGCATACATGAATTACCATGTATAGTCGTATGTTACCGATTTGATATAAAAATGGTTGACCCTAAATCAATGGTGATCTGGAGATTTATAAGTGGGATATAACATAAATCCTAAATAACACACTGTAGTCGCAACATCAAACACTGTAGTCTCAACATCTCACACTGTAGTCTCAACATTACACACTGTAGTCTCAACATTACACACTGTAGTCTCAACATTACACACTGTAGTCGCAACATCAAACACTGTAGTCTAAACATTGCATACAGTAGTCTCAACTTTACACACAGTAGTCTCAACATTACACACTGTATTCTCAACATTACACACTGTAGTCTCAACATAACACACTGTAGTCTCAACATCTCACACTGTAGTCTCAACATTATACACTGTAGTCTCAACATTACACACTGTAGTCTCAACATTACACACTGTAGTCTCAACATTACACACTGTAGTCTCAACATTACACACTGTAGTC
>JAULCA010029891.1:0-11164 GCA_032360845.1 Crassadoma gigantea
ATACTGACAACGGGCGAAGCAGTCGTTCCACTCCTAAATTGCCGAGCGTTAAGCAGGAGCAGAAACTACCATTTTACTCTGGTATGTCTCGGCCAGGGGAAAGAACACAAAGCCTCTCTAACAGGGGTGTTACAATGCAAGGTACTGTTAATGATATAATATTAAGGCAAATGAGTCACATTGAAATCTTAGCCATTAGTCAGAGTTGCAAATGATGATATTCGTTTTACCCTGGAATAACGGCTCCTTGTAGATTAAAGGTTGAACAAAGTGTACTTGGAGCCCACTTCATTAGGACTTGGGTACACTCTGTTAGGCCTCCAGTTAAACTTTGTGGAGTACAACTCGGAGTTTATCGGGGGGTGATAAAAATGAGCGATTCTTATTATTAAATATGAACAATAAATATAACGATTATTATGGATTTAGTCTAATAAGGAAGAGTTTCAATTAGAAATTGCGAAATATAGAAAAACTACTTTTGGCAGATATTTTGCGGCCAGGTAAGACATGGATTATCACATATGATTTGTAACGTTCTTGTAATGGTTGATATTGCCATCAAATTTATAATAAATGATGTAACTCTTTTCTCTTTATCAATGGTTATGAATGTATTTGCGTTTAATAAATTAAGCATTATACATAACCGAACATGGTTGTATAATAAATTTCTATACTGGTGTTATAAGTGTGTGGAGTGAAAAGGCTACACCTTCGGCAGCTTACTTTCTTTTGTGTTTTACTTTATGGTAATACCTTTATTACCTGATACAACTGAGGTATGGATGGCCAGAATCTACATAGACAACGGGTAGTCACTGGTTTTGTTTGGTTTGGTTTAGTTTTATTTTGTTTAACGTCCTATTAACAGCTAAGGTCATTTAAGGACGGCCTCCCCTGTGTGCAGGATGCATGCATGTAGTATATGCGTTTGTATTTTGGGAGGTAGCGATATGTTCTTGTTTGTCTCCTTGTGATAGCGCGAAACTGTTGTCGGCTGTATAGTGCTATCTCAGTGAAACATACAGCCGAAGACACCAAACAGGACGCCCCACCCGGTCACATTTTATACTTACAACGGGCGAACCAGTCGTCCCTTAATTAGCTATTACATTATACTTAATACTTACATCTTAGAAAAACGGTAAATAATTACATTGTTGAGATTCTGAGCCCAACGAACTACATTACAGTTAACAAGTAACAAGGGTAACTGCAACACAACACTTTGTGTAAAAATTAATATATCACATATATCCTCTGTTTTACACAGCTATGTCGTCGTCAGTAGAGCAAAAAGCCTCCAAGATGTGAGCGCTGCAGCTAGCCGTTCTCTTAACAAGCAAAGGAAGGTTATATTCTTTGTCATGTTTAAAAGCCCTGATACGAGAACAGAGCCTTACTCTGTCGTTGTGGAATGTTGTACAATACGAAAATTTAAGTCAAGAAAGGAAAAATGGATGTCAAATGGATACCAAGGGAAACCCCTGAATAACACACTACAACAAATACTATCTGAAAATGAAAGAGTACAGGTAAGGTCACATGGATATATTGAACATGAAAAGAATATAAAAGGGTAACATTATCTATTTATTTATCTTGTATTGTTTTCTTATTGATTGTTTGTAATTTTGTTTAAATTATAGAAGAACAACGGGATTAACAGTTACACACTGGAATCAAGATATAATTTGTCACATAACAATATTGCTGAATCACAATAATGATTTTGTAGAGTTGTAAAATAAGAAACTCTTTAAATGAGGTTAACTATCAATGATAAATGATATATGTCTAGATTTGTTAGGCTGTAAGAGGACAAATTATTTAAATGATATAACCTGTTTTTTTTTACTTATTTTTGAAGGTGATGCTTAAAGGCGTGTTTGATCAAGATGTCAAACCAGTGGAGTTGACCTTTTTACCAAATAGTGCAAGTTACAAAATCTTTGATCAAGTCTTTCCAAGAATCGATCAGAACGATGAAAACTCCCTGGCTGGAAGCGTTGTACCAGATGACCTGTTTGTTGTAGAGGTCATCATCGGATTCAGAAAACCAATGCCTCAACCGGAAGTTGTTTCCGCAGATTGCGGTTGCTTCAGTTCCCAAAGATGTGAAGTCGAACCCGAGTCGATGAGATATAAGTATGATCGGCCTGGATCGATCAGTCTCCACCTAACAATGCCAGGTAAAAAACAAAGTTTAATTTAAAACACTTTTAGTCTTTTTTTATATAGATATCGTTGGTTATGTTGATGCCCACTGTACAATACCTCAATACCCTTGATGTGAGCAGTGGTTTACAATTATAAATTTTCGTATTACAATAGATCTGTGCTGTAAATGAAGCAGTCAACAAGGCTTAATCTTATTTATTTGTGTTTTTTAGCTGACAGACTGGCTTCTCCAAACTAATACAGTACTGCTTTCACAGTTACGAATCCGGATCAGTGTTCAGTTTAGATAAGACGTTTATGAAAAAAATCTTCTCTTATTTATTATCGATCTCCTATCAGAGACAGATGGACTCTGAATCTGAATTATGACTAAAGCTGTTAAAAGGACGTAAAACACAAACAAACACTGAATTTGAAGAAGTGATTTTGGAGCTTAGATGAATCTGAAACAACTGTGAAAACTGTGTATAATGATGACCCTGGGTGACAAAATGTTGGGAAAACGGGTTAATCAGTGAGTGTTTGTCATAGCGGGCTTACAATGCAAGTCCGCAAGAGATTATGCGATTTAAGGGAAAAAACGTCACAGAATGCATACAAAATTGCATTCAAAAACTGCGATGCATTGTATATTAGGAATACTTGAAGGCGATTTGGGGTCCGCCTGGGTGAATACCGGAAAGATACAGAAACCCAAAAAGGTAGGAAATTCACCAGATCAGAAAGAAAGCAGTTCTAGTCCCAGATAAATAGATCGGCTATCACGAACCATACCACACAAAAAAAACATGTGATGGAATTGGATAAATCCAAAGCTTTGGACAGAGACAGCAATCTGTTCAAGTGGCAAAAAGGATGTCATCAAAATCAGGGTGCAAGCTTCGGATGCTTATTTAATTGAAATGAAGTTTGGTTATACTGTGAAATCATGTATTTTCGTAGGGCCCAAATTTCATCGTTACCCAACAAAAAACCATTTCGTGGGTACATGAATTCGTGGATGATGAGTTCACACTCAAACGAAGAATTACTTTATGTAAACCCTGTGACAGTTCGTGGGCCAGAAATGTCGTGGTTAAGGTCTACCCACGAAATCAACGAAATTAAAAACCTCAAGAAAATAAGTAATTTCACAGTATTTCATTGTTTTTTTATATTGAATGTGTAAGAAACAATCATCTGATGTGTTCTTCATTCAAATTTTAAATGTCTTAAAAATTGTTCAGTCTTTTATATTAAGATCAATTTCTATGTATTTAGTTTTGTATATATCTTCTTATATATTTTTAGTATCGCAATATATATATTGTCTATATATAGTTTTGAGCATTCATCGGTATCTTGAAAAATGATTTTTTGTTCAACTGACTTTAGACTGAGGTCTGTACTAGAGTCCAACTAACTAGGATGTAATGGTCATTTTGTGTATTATTATGTACTAGAGTCCAACTAACTAGGATGTAATGGTCATTTTGTGGATTATTATGTACTAGAGTCCCACTAAAAAGGATGTAATGGTCATTTTGTGGATTATTCTGTACTAGTCACAGTAGTTAGGATGTAATAATGGTTTTGAGTTGTCATTCATGCATTTCTATGTTTTATGACATACTGCATAGTGCATTGATATTCTCTATTCCTTGAGCATTAGGTAGTTAAATTGTATTTTAGTTTAAACTATACACAAATGTATATCTCGTCTGCTCTTTTCATATTAAACTTAAAATTTTCAGTATCAATGTTCAAGTAACTCTTTTCTCTGAATTGTTATTTTGGTGGTATTTCCCTATAAGATAATGCATAGGACACTTATTTATAAACAAGTGGTGTTTACGTTTTTTTCTTTCACACTCTTTTTGATGGTGGAGGAAAACCAGAGTTGTCGGAGAAAACCCATCGACATATGTACAGTACCTGTCGACTGATCCACGTAGGTCTCGAACCCGCGACCCAGTGGTGGTGGGCTAGTGATAGCAAGTGTCAGACAGACGCCTTAGCTACATGGCCGCCGCGGCTCCTTTCAACAGGAAAAGAAAACTTACTTTTTGCGAAATTTCATTTTTTTTGCAAGGTTTTGAAAACGTTAGTTTCCTTTGTCGAGCAAAGATTGTAAATGGCCGGTGTGTCAACTCTAAACCGCTGAAAACTACTCACTAAGCCACAGTGTGAAAGTAAAAAAAAAACATGTTTGCGAAAACTAGAAAAATAAGTTTTCAATTTTTGTTTGTGTTCAAAACAAACTTCAAACCAAACTGATGAATCCTATTCTGAAGAAGCCTATTAGGTAATACAAGTCTTTTGTCATTTGAATATATTTTACAGTCCACTGGTTCCTAGATTTTTATAATTAAAAAAGTTTACAGCGATTGAGTAATCACAAATTAAGCATTTAAACATGATTTTCAATTTGCTCAAAGTACCCTCATTTTGTAATTGTCAGATTTTACTGTCCTTCCTTTATTCCGTCTTTTTGAATTGCAGAGTTATTTGCTCTTTTGAGCAGGTATTTATTGTTACGTCATTTGTTTGTGAGAGAAAATTACGTCGTTTTATCAAACATTTTTAACGTTACTTACACAAACAAATGACGTAACTATCAATACCTGTTACATAAGCCGATAACTGTGCAATACGAAAAGATGGATTACCTGGTTTTAGGGAAGGAGTTATTTAGCCGACAGTATTAAAGAAATACCACCTAAATCACTATATATTTACTGTTGTTTTATTTAAGTCTCGCATGACAAAACTTTTGTATAAAATGTGCAACAAAATTAAATCAACAAACGTTACAAATAACCACAAGCCAGTCTGAACGAGTTTTGCTTGAGCTGTTTTAATTATCACACTAGTTAGATAGAGTAACACGCTTCCTTTACATCTTCTCCGGCATTTCCAAGATATTTGATAATTAACTACATATACTGTATATAGTTCGCAATATCTCCTCGCTGGTGGCATACTTCATACTGTTGAATTTCCTTTTTATAGCCAATAAACCAACCCCTAATGATTCATCCAAAAATTGAAATATGCTAGTGTGGTACAAACAGTAATTATAAACAGTATGTGTCGTTTATCCTAGGGGGGTAAACCACATGTGCCACTCGATAAACACGTGTGCCAGTATTCCTTTTGGTGTTGGACGTAAGTGGCGTTCAGACATCTCATTGGAGGACAGCAAATACCTTGAACTTCCCGGTAGCATTCAAGACCTACAAAAGAGTTAAAGTTCATGAAGATACTGTATGACGGGAAATTTTCGCCTTTTTCGCCCTTCGTAATGGAGACAAATTTAGCATTACAGCAAACATCAGTAAGCAGCATAAACTACATAGTCAAATTTCAAGGCGAAATTAACATTGGGCGGGTATGGGTTTTACCGGTGTTAGGCGAAATTAACACTAGGCTTATATGGATTCTATCGGTGTTAGGCGAAATTAGCACTGGGGTTGTATGGATTTTACCGGTGTAAGGCAAAATTAACATTGGGGGAATATGGGTTTTACGGTGTAAGGCGAAATTAACACTTGGTGTTTAAGGATTTTACAAGTGTAAGGCGGAATTAACACTAGGCTAATATAGATTCTTCCGGTGTTATGCGAAATTAACATTGGGCGGATATGGATTTTACCGGTGTAAGGCGAAATTAACACTGGGTGTATAAGGATTTTACAAGTGTAAGGCGGAATTAACACTAGGCTAATATGGATTCTTCCGGTGTTATGCGAAATTAACATTGGGCTTATATGGATTTTTTCCGGTGTAAGGCGAAATTAACACTAGGCTTATATGGATTTTACTTGTGTAAGGCGAAATAAACACTGGGCTTATATGGATTTTACTGCTGAAAGGCAAAATTAACACTAGTAGATATGGATTTTACGGGCATAAGGAAAAAGTATAGTTTGCTTTACACTTGACTATGTCAGTTTCTCAACAACTTGATGATGATTAATAACAAGATGCGATTTCGTATTGTTGACATGATCGATATCAGGTGTCTGTCATTTATTTGTACATATTGCCCTCGAGAACTTCAAAAACGCTTCAGCGACATTGATTATCTTCGGGCATGCTAAAAACTGCGAATGTGCAGACTACTGACTAGGTATCAACACTTGAAATACATCATGTTAGATCTTGTCGTAATGGAAAATCTGATAAGTATGAGATACTGATGGTTTAGGAGCTAGCTAGATTTGTTTTTTATTTAAAGGTAACAAAACCAACATTGGCATATTAATGACCTTGTCACTATCCATTCTAAAGTTTTCCGGTGTTGCTTGGTAGGATAAAAAAAAACCACGTGAAAGCTAAATGAATATCTCAACAGGGAAAGGAACGTTTTCGTTCTCAGAAGTCTGGATGTGTTATTTCATTTCCCACATAGAACGGAAATTCGAAGTTGAAACAAAAATGTTCTGAACGTGGGTTCTTTTAAGGATTAAAACTCATGATGTGATAAGATAAAATTTGAACAATAGATGAACTTCTGTTAGATATTCAGTCTGTCTGTTTTAAGTACCAGAAAACACTTGTTTTTTTGTTTTTGTTTTTTTCACCCACAGCCATATATATATTACCTGGTCCACAGGAACAGCCGGAATGATAATCACATGCACCATGCTCCTGTATCACGTGAGGACGGCACGTGCCAGATGTGCCAGGACCAAACATGTCTAAAACAGAAATATCATCATTTGCATCGTGCGCCATCATTTCCAACAACACGCGCCCTTCTATGAATTTTACATTCGCTATTGCTCATATTTTCCTCTTTAGGACGTTTCTACATGACGCGTATTTGTATTATGATGTTTGTGTGAGCAGTGTATTGATGTTTGTTGTGTTAGTAGATAAGTAGTTGTGTTAATATTGAAAAGGTATAATCAATTAGTCACAAGTCAAAAACAAGCCAGAGACAAAGACAAGACAAAAAAAGACAAGACAAAAACAAGACAAAACAAAACAAAAAACAAGTCAGAAGACAAGAAAAACAAACAGAACAACAGACTTAACAAAACAAGACAAAACAAAAAACAAGACAAATAAAAAGACAAAAACAAGACAAATGGCAAGGCCAAAAAAGGAAGGTACAAACAAAATAATAAGAAGATAAGACGGAACGCACAACAATCCTGAACTCCGTGTTTAAGGGTTGTATTAGATAATGAACTTTATACATATAAGTCAGATTAGTTGATAAACCATACGCATATGCGTGAGATAAGTTGTGAATTCTGCTCATACGAGTGAGATTAGATAAGGGGCATCTAAATAGCAAATCCAGTGCTATTTTACAAGCCTATAAATCACTCTTATGGTGCAATTTAACAGAAGTAACTTGATCAATTGTTAATTTGTATCATGGCCAACCATGGACCTCGCTGTTGACATGTAATTTGTTAAGCTGTTTGTAAATTTTGACAAAACATGCGAAAAATTCATGTTTCAGGAGAGCACAATAAACTCTCGTGAATCAAATATATTGCACAAAATAACCATGTCGTTATGCTCACAAGAGTATATAACACAAAATAGGAGCATTTGTTTGACCGGATTTGAATTTATATACATATAAACACTGATTCTATTTTGACCTTGAAATGCAAATGGCGGTCGTGAATAATATTACACAAATATGGCATAAAGAGAGGCATTTCAATTAATAAAAATGCTCGTATTGGATACTATGAAGGCATCTGATCTTATTGAGAAGGGTCTTTTCAAGAAAAATATTTCAACTGCGGAGTTTGGGGCTTTTTCCAGAAATATGCATCTTTTATCATTAACTCAGCGATTGAACAATTTTACTCAAAACAGTTTTCTTGCCATGTTGAGAGTTCTTAATAGTATCTAATAAGAGCATTTTTGATGTTTGAAATCCCTCCCTATATGCCATATTTGTGTTATATTATTAACGACCGCCATTTGCATTTCAAGGTCAAAATAGTATCAGTGCTTTTATGTATTAAAAGTCAAATCCGGTCAAACAAATGCTCCTATTTTGTGTTATAGACTCATGTGAGCATAACGACATGGTTATTTTGTGCAATATATTTGATACACGTTAGTTTATTGTGCTCTCCTGAAACATGAATTTTTCGCATGTTTTGTCAAAATTTACAAACAGCTTAACAAATTACAAGTCAACAGCGAAGCCCATGGTTAGCCATGATACATACTAACAATTGATCAGGTTATTTCTGTTAAATTGCACCATAGCAGTGATTTATAGGATTGTAAAATAGCACTGGATTTGTTATTTAGATGCCCCTTAATACATTTCATGCAGACGACTTTGTGTTTAATAGATTGTACGTGACGTGAGTGAATAATTGATCGTCGAAATGCACTTACAATTGGACCCCTCCGCCAGTGTTTCTCCTCTCGCTGACACACAACAGGAGCCGTATCCACAGTCGCTATTCTGGTGACACGTTCCCACGGGAGGGCTTAGGGAAGGAGTTGGGGAAGGGAATAAAGCACGGCGCTCATTCGTCATAACATTACTTAGTGATCCCCGCCCCACCGCCAAAAACTGTAACATAGGGTTGGAAACTATTTTCACCGGCATGATTATAGTATTGATAAACAATTTCTGATAAGAAATCCATAACTTTCGGGACTTTTATGACATAGAATAACGATGAAATGAGCAGAATATAATTAGCAACAGTGTTCTGTGTGTTAAATAAACAAAACAAAAAACATCGGAACTCGATTTCAAAATGCGCTTCTATTTTAAGCGTCTATTGCCAAATTTAAGAGATTCAATAAACCTTTTCTCGTTTACACTTACCATCCATGGCGTTTTAAATTCACATTTATCAATCAAATTCGTGTTCGGTAGAAACCAGGACAGTGTCAATATTTGTAATGTCTTGGGAAATGGGTAAATATGGCTCTAAACCTGCTTAATGTACAACTTAGTTCGATGTGTGCAGACTTACAAATAGCAAACTGCATAAAATTTAGAAGTAAGAATTTTTCAATAAGAGTGACAAAGCATCAGATTACCCGGGTATAGATTGAAAATCAATAAATCCAATTAATGTCATGTTTCCAAAGTGAGAACTGGGATCATGGTTAAACCACAAGGTGCACGAAATACCATAAACAAATACAGGCATCCATACCGCATAAATTCAAAGAGTTCCAAAAACATCATAAGGCATGGTGACTCTAAAATGTTTCGAAACGTTTATTTTACAGCAATTATGAAAGAATTTTAGAATATTTATATCAGCGCTGTGGTCCCAATACCTTCTCACGTCCGACCGGGTAATCGAACCCATGCTATCTTGGTTAAAAGCTAGTGTGCTGTTCAACACACCAACTGACCAACCATAGGCTTTCGCTAAGAAAGCACCAATGTCAGAATATCTAATATATACTTTTGTGCTAATCCTATCTATATATATATATATCTAAATATATACAATTCTTTACAAACAGTGTAACAATATTCAGTTACGTGTGTTTTCTTACCAGAAGCACGCCTAACGTCCACATTGGATTCATTGTGTCCAGGCTAGTAATAAGACGCACGTTTCAAACTTCAATATGCTGCCTTATCAGAAGAACTGGTCACGACTCTAGAATATGTATGACCTATATAAAATTTTAACATGTGACTACTCTTAAGGGTTATGACATAGGTCACGTGACTATATGGTGTGGATATGGAGGCGAGTTGCCTTGGCAAACACATAGCTTGCTTTTTTTCTCAAACGCAAAATTGCTGGCAAGGCATTTCCCCGCCTAATATCCATTTAAATCTTTCCATTATTTTCATCTCTTTCCTAGTTTTACTGATTTTGAGCTCGAATCGAGATTGTATTCGTCATTGGAGTTAACACATTAGGGTTGCAGTCGTGTTGTGATTATGTATACTTAAGGAGTCAAATAAATGGCATGTGGATTTTTAAAAAGTCCAAAAGATCAACCTGGAACATCGCCTTTTTTTACACCACCAAACCTCACCAAACACCACCAAACCTCACCAAACTTAACGAACTCCCTCGTATCCTTATTTTGCGAGCTGTGTTTTAAAAGAAATGCAAATGGCGATATAGATATATGGTTGTAAATTATCTAGGAGTCTATTTCGTTAAAAAGTACAACAAAGAACAAAACACAATACATGTTTACTGGGGATGATATTATGAGAATGAATGAGTTGCTGGTTGAAAATAACCATGTTGAGTTCTGGGACAAGATTTTCAAGCAGACTGGGCTTTCCCATGGAAAAAAACTGTTTCGTGTCCCACTTCAGACCGATATGTTTCTCTTTTCATACAAAGCTGAATTCAAAAACCAAGCCAAGTCCTTTAATTTCACATTCAAATATATATCAATGATGTGCGATCATTCAATAACAAGAAATTAATTTACCACATCGATCGTATATTCCCTCCAGAGCTTTGAATAAAAGACATCACTAATTCCTCAATTTCCGCCGCTTTCCTCGATCTTAACTTATTTCTTAGCTAAATGATAAGCGTGACTATTTCGACCTCTCTTTCGTGAACTTTTCCTTTCTTTATAGCAACAGTTCTACCTCCCCTATCATCTGTGTTTACATATCGCAGTTGCTAATTACTTGCTCCGAATATCATGATTGAGGTGAAAGATGTCGAGTGCTAATGGACAAACATACAACACGTGGTTTAAAAAGATGCAGATTGATGAAGACTATGTACAAGTTTTATGGTCGGCATTAGGATCTCGCAGGGAAATAGATGTGAATCAAGGTCTGAATCAGCGCACGAACGCAAGAAGAGCAAGAATGCAGAGCTGACAGAGGAGTGTGGTGGAAAAGGCTGGCAGGCATGGAACTTTCCTGTGGAAGTAGGCTGTAGAGGATTACCGGCCCAATCGTGCTGGAGGATGCTCGGAGCCCTCGGTATCACAGGAGGAACATGAAGACGGCAGTGAGATAGTTGAGGAACGAAGCAGAATGGGCATCACGATG
>JAULCA010030002.1:0-12171 GCA_032360845.1 Crassadoma gigantea
AACAGGTATGACCCATCAACAGGTATGACCCAACCCATCAACAGGTATGACCCATCACACCTGACAGATATTTTACCTGGCATGGTTTTAAAAGCGATGATTTTGCAGAAGTGTTAATGTGTAAAAATATATTTTGGCATAGCAATAAATTATAAGTGGGAAATGACATAGCAGAATCGGAACATCTTTAAAGATATTGAAACTTGATATGTCGTGATTGTTAATTTTGTTATCAATCAATATTATGATAACAAGGACTCAAGATTTTAGTCATTTTAAAATGATCAAAGAGTTCCTCTTGTTTTGATATTGTGTAAAATTAATGTAGCGGATTACAGTATGACAAGTAGACTATGTACCTTTTTAATATTATTTACTTTCTTAATACTGGTGGCTATATGTTTTCATTATTTAGCTACCTTAA
Source organism: Crassadoma gigantea (assembly GCA_032360845.1). NCBI lineage: Eukaryota > Metazoa > Mollusca > Bivalvia > Pectinida > Pectinidae > Crassadoma > Crassadoma gigantea. The sequence goes on from JAULCA010030002.1 coordinate 425, forward strand.
ATCTTATAAAATGCTGTCATCTTGAATAAACTTCTTTTTTTTCTCTTATCATAAAAAAATATGACAATGTCGGATTTACCATGTATTGGTCATAGTCTACCATTGATCTGGACCCTATACGAGTTCGAGTAAATCAGGTTTTACTGTTTATACAACAGATTATGAAATACCAAACATCATTTAATTCATATAACCACAAATCGTTTCCACGCAAGGAACACAATACATAATAAGCAAACAGTTGATCAAACTTGCCAGTATGTATCCTTAACAGTTTTTAAAACTTTATCAAACAACAAACTATGTTAAGAATCACAGGGAGCGTTTAAAATAAGTAGTTTCGATGACTCATACATATAAAAAAATCAACTGTAAAGAAATTATGAAACTTGTATGTAACTTGTGAAATGAATACATGAACATAAAAAAAAATAACGATCGTAAAAATGGTAAATATAATGAAGGATGAGTTCAAGTCCAGACTAGTAAATACTTACGGTCCGAACTAACTGTTGTGTTCTGTGGACAGAGTTTACATTTCAGATCTAATTTATCGAAAAACTGAGTTGTATTACAACTGGCGGGTATCTCATACGGAATAAATTCAGTTTGTGCTCGTATTTGTTCGTAATTTACACTCAAAATAAGCAACACACTCATCAGTGTGACCGCCATCATTGTTGATACCGTTTCACTAGGTCGGACGCAAGCTTGAATGCAAGGGACTTGATTATTTGGTAACAGAAGCTTTTTCTGACATAGACATTTTATTTTACGAGGTGAATATTTGCTATTTTAAATTTCGTATTATAAATATCAGGTTAGTATTATAAGCGAAGAATATGTATTCAAATATTCGAAAATTGTACATTTTGTAAAAAGACGACATTGTAATAAATAAATATGATAATATAGCTATCCCGCACTTAATCCACGAGAGTTGGCCATTTTGGCGAACAAAAGATGTTTTTACCTGAGAAAGAAGACATTTGATTACATTCTAAGAAGTTAATTATCGATATTGACAGGAGACGACCAAAGGTACGACAAGTTAGATTGTTTATGAGATATCACATTCACTAGACCTGGTGAATGTGTCAGGCGAAGTTAGCTGATAAATAGGCACCTAACGCGTGGCTTAAAAAACTAGGAACCCGGTGATAACACGATATTTAAACCACGCGTTCATGTTTTTACACGATGCATAATGACATATGTCAGTTACTTAATTGTTTCTTGATATTGTAAGACAATGCAATACAAAAGATACACTTCCATGTCATCATATGTGTGTAAAACTGACGAGCAAACTACAACCGCTAGGTGTCGCGTCACACGCTTGTGTATTCACCGCATGTGTATTCCGATATTTTCCGTCCTAGTTATTTTTTACTTCACTGTATTCAGACTCCAGGGTAACAAGCTACTCCTTTTCTGCCACTTAATGCATTTCTGCCACTTAATTTAGGAAATCTTGCAAAATTGTGCTAGACTAAAAAGTATTGACAAATATTCCGGTCCGTCTGCTGTTGGCGTCGTTTGATCCATCATTCAAAGTAAAGACTGATCCAAAATGACCAGGAAGTTCCGGTGAACGATACCAAATGGAATTTTAAGTAATCAATGCCAAAATACGTGAATTTCTTAACAAATATATTAAAAATAAAACATTTTATGTCTACTATTACAAATTACCATGAAGCCCTTCAGTGACATATTTTTTTTAACTATGCCCAAAGTACTCCAATCATTCTGGGTAAACATTTTATCAGGTAGGATCCGATATAAAAGTATTATCGGACAGAAACATTGGTATTTCTGGGAAAGGGTAGCCTCCAAATCCAAATAGGTCTACCATATTCACTTGATAACACACTGTTGTCAAGATTGGACAGAATTTATCTTAAAGAAACGCAACATATTTAATGTGGAGTTAATGAGATAAAACATAGTTTCTGAAGTAGTAATTAACTCTTTAAAGTAATAGTATAATGCAACAATCAGGAGCCAGATGGAGTAAAAAAAAGATAAACCCAATCCCATTAAGTGCCCCATTAAGCCAATTCTTAAACACACAGGGTGCTGATTACAATGAAAAAAATAATTTCATAAAAGCTACCTATCTGATCTATAATTCAGATGTCAAGTAAAACAACACAGACAAGGATTCATTAAGTTTTTTAAATTCTGAAATTTTTAGATCTGTCAACACTAAATTTGCAGAAAATATTTTTTAAAATAAACATAGTAAAATCAGTTACACATGAAGCAAAATCCTGCAAAGGCTGTTAATTAGTTATCAAATTGGTTGATTTTTCACAATCTGTGTTTGCCAAATGCAACCAAAACATTACAATTCTGTTTGGAAGGACGCTGAACTTAGGTTTCGTCATATGCTTCTTTGCACCATTCAGACGCTTGAGCTGGACTGATTTAAAGCATCTGATCACCAACTAAGGAGAAACGAACAATAACAAGCTAAGTGATGACTGAAAAACTTTCCTGTTTCAGTTATTGAGTTACAGATAAAGCATAACAGTACAACAAATACTTTGTGTAGGAAAATATCGGAAATGTCATTACATCGGTTCTGTGTCGTGGAATATGACTACTGGGACGACAAACAGCAGTGATTAATACATGTACTAGATATTGAAAATAAGAAAAACCGAAAAAATGATTCCATTTTGTGGGGACCTATCATGGTGCCTTACAGGTTGGAATGTTTCAAAAATACATTAATTAAAATTAAGGTGATCTTGATAAAATTGTTTTCTAATTGAAGTAATTATATCAATACTGGCTTTCAAATCGTCATGGTGGATACAAAGATAATACTACAAGACTTTCAGAAACAGGAGAAACGTGGGATTCAAGTGCACCTGGTTGTAAAAAAACACTAAGAGAATGATGTTTCCATATAGAACAAGGAACATAAGCATTGTAGTTATACAGATTCCATACCAGATATGTAATATTCAGCTTGAAAAATCACAACAAAATTCTAGAAATTTGTATTTTATATATGCGTGTACTGTCTATAAAGAACAGAAGTAGTGGACTAATATTTAAAAACATTTCGGCTAAAGGAGTGATGGCATCAATACAGACAGCTACTGCACCAGAACTAATGTAATAGTGATAGACTGTTCGACTCAAAAAATCAAGTTTACACATTTGTTGCTTAACCATAGTCCCTGCACACACAGAAATAATCTCCAAAAAGCTCCAAACATCCAAGATATAAAAACACTGATTTCTTAGATTTCCTCTGCAATTTAGTTTTAAGAAATGATCATGATCTAATCCAAAAATTGGATGAAGAATTTGATCCCAAACATTTTAAATGAATATTTGAGGTAATTAACTGAAATATTTCGCGTACAGAATACATACATGTATTAATTAATTACTTATATATGAAAAGAGAACTCTATTGTATTTAAGAATAATCATTTCTTTACGAGTTTGTGTTGTTTTTCTTCAGTTTTCTAATCTTATAAAAATATATAATGCAAAGTTACTTCACTTGAGATGTTAAAAAAGTGTTCAGATGGTAAAAAAGATCCACCGTTGTGGACGTTGTGATTCAGTAAATCTTTAATAATAGACAAATTCAGAGGACATACATATACTACACTAGTGTTGGGAATCGGAAGCGGAAATCATAATCGATTATCAGAAGACTTTTAATGAATGATTATCGGTTATAATAAGAACATCCAAATTCTGGTAAATGTATTTGAAATATGTGTAATTATGATGGTATACCACTTCAAATTGCGATTTGCAGCATGATTTTGCCATGTAAATTTGACAGTCTTTAATGCTATTACACTACTGATTTTTACCTACTTCTAGAATTGGACTAAGTAAATCTGACAGATATCAACAGAAAACAGCATTAAACTGATTCATTGAACATGAAATTTATCAATTGTTTAATTTGAATTGGTGCTACAATCGATTGCTTTTTCGATTATAATCGATCATCGGAACAACACTATATATTTAATTGATCATCGGAACAACATAATATACACAAACCTAACGTGGTAAAATCAATCGTGGAAGGTGTTAATCAATCATAAAACAACATGGAAGAATTCTTGCTACATTCTAGTACATTGTAGATGAAAACACAATTTAGTCTAGTTGTACATGTCCCAACATAAAAGTTCAGAGCAAAATTGATCATAAACTGGCACTGCACACAGAAAACTGATTGTCATGTCACCAGACTGGATATATTTATCATAGTCTGTAATATTTTCCCAAACCAAGTACTTTACTTTTTATCTTGTATAACAAAATTATGGAATGCCGAATTCATTATACATTAAAGTTGAACTATATAATCTAAATGTAAAATTACCAGGACAAAAGAAATTCTTAAGTTTACCAAGGAAGAAGAGCTTGCCAACACTATTGTAAACCAGTATTGATATACTTCATTTCTTTGTTTTGGTTCATGGAAAGCAATTTTATTTTGATCTTACTTTTTCGTGCCCATCTGCCTCGTCGTGATTTCGTACTCGTACGTTTCCGCTGTTCGATATACAAATGTACGGAAAACTAATTAAGCATTTCTCTCTGTAGTTAAAACTGCATCTTGTATATATATAAAGAAAGTATTTCCGCCTCATTGTAAAAATATGTACAAATTTTAAACCTTTAAGGTGTCTTTAATTACCAAAATATTGTGCTGATATTCAACCAATTCATTTGTAAGTTGAATTTGAAGAGTTTCATTCATAATTTGTTGCAATTCAACAAAGATGTACAATTTTATCTTTTGATGACCAGTATTAATTCATTGATGATGCAAAATATATTGTATGCCAATTACATCTTTACATTCAACTTGCTCAAATATAGTAGATCTGCTGCTAATTTTTGTTGACAACGTAACATTTAATCATGTCATAGTGTGTATTTGATTGATAATACAATTGTACCAATATATATATATAATTAAGGATTGACCTTTATTTTGACGGCGTATACAGTAGTATGAATGCAGTTGGCAAGAAACATATTCTTTATGGAGCCTGTTACCGTATTGGCTGTCAAAATGAAGGTCAATGCTTATATTTAAATTTACATCCAAAAAATATTTAAATGCTACAATACGCAAAAAATGTCTAAGCGGGTTAACGTTGCCATAATAGCAACTACGGTAGCCATGGTTGCTAGTACAATATATAGTACCCGTGAATCTACACCGATATATGAGTAAATTTAGAAAATATGCAGTGAATGCACACTATTTTTTTCTTTTAAAATTTTTTTTTTTTTAAATCAAGCAATGTGAGAAGCCCTTCAAACTTCGCTATTTATTTACAACGGTCGTCAATTACGCGCATTGACACACTGCTCATGTAGTTACGCAGCCAGAAAAGAAGACACTATTGTTGATGTTACCGCAAAAGAAATTTGAATGCATGTGCATCCATGGAATAAGAAGTTTGTCAGCAATCTTTTGTTGCGTAATTAGACATAATTAATAGATTCCGAATGATCCAATCATTGGCTGTCATTGGCCTGATACATTATCTCTCTGAAGCATAAATGGTGCCAAACAAGTTTCAATCCGCCGAGCCTTTTTTCAGTGTATTTACTAAGCTGAAGAAATGAGACATATAAATACATGTATATATGTTTAATTGAAAATGACTCAAGCATGCAGAGCAAAATAATGATTTTTCACATTTTTGTTCATGATCAAAATCCCTGCAATTGAAATAACGCTTTTGTCACATTGCCAGTTTTGAAACTGGGTTTAATCAAATTATTTATTGAACTTGTCATATCTGGCAAATTATAATGATGCATCTTAAAGTCTGTAATTCACATGATGAATATGAAGTGTCATCATCTGAATTATGAATATAGTAAGATGATTACAATGATGCCTTATTACCTGTCATGCATGTTTAGCCAGAAGAATGATCTGAAAACAAGTACAGTGTACATTTAACCCTTTCACCCCTAGATATCTTTAGTAGACTCTACCATACATTTGTCTGGGTGAGTCCATTAAGGTAAACATTGGTGAAAGGGTTAAGGAATTTGTTGAACCCAGCTGTCACCCCTAAAATTTCTATTTAAGCTTTTCCAATTTGCCTGTTTATCTCATGAGTCAACTCTCCAACCAGAACCTTGTAATGAAATGATATCAATTTTAACAAATGTGAAACAATATAAAAATATTATACCAAAATGGGGAACTAACCTGCAGACAGTTTGCTGACATCACTAGCATTAATTTGAAATGTTCAAAGGTTTTGTTGATCAATCGCTGTTAAGGCTGTGCTGGTTAGAAATATTGCTGGTCGGATAATAAACTGTGTGTACTTATATATTACCGGAACTGAAAGTGGGTAACCGTGTTTCTGTAATGTGTAATGAAAGGCAGCCACCAGTGGCCTTTTATTTTGAAAAAAAAAAAATATGATAACTTCATTCACTAACTACTTAAACAACGATAACTCAATACATATTCCTTGTAAATACAGTTGCAAAATATTGCAGATTTTCAAAATCGTCATGAATTGGCTACATATATCGCTAGCCTTTCAACTGGAAAATGTTCATAGTTTCACTTTACACTCATTTGTTAATGTCAACGCTATTAGCACATATTTCTTCAGGTTGGAACACAGATGTAAGCTGCCTGTGAATGATAAGTTACTTTCAATAAGTTTATTGTGTACATTTACTCAATGGTATAGCAAATATACTGATCACCAGTGTTTTCCAGATCTGTCAACAACCAGCTGGAGTGCAGACATTTCTGACCGCAAAAATCTGTAAATGCTGATCTTTAATATAAGATGGTTTTTCGGATGCATAGATTTGCTAACTGAATAGTACCTGTATATTTAACCGCAACCAGGTACTCTGTTACTCGTATGGTAATTTTGTTCACGTCTGAGAAATAATTATGAATCGATCAACGTTGAAGTGATAATGATGTAGTTCAAAAGAATATTGAAATGTGCTCGGGGATGTTCACAATCCCAGTTTCTTTTTGGAAAAAACATTAGTCCTGATGAGAATTGTCATCTATTTATTATTACCCTGGGCCTTAGTATTTCATTTTATTTTTGTCTGTGGCTAATAATTAAAAAGGAAAGTATGGATGAAGATAAATATATTTATAATGACAAACAGCCATGCTGTATTCGCTATAATTAGTGCCCCTCCCCCCTTTTTTTGGATGAATTTAAATTACATACATTGTAAACCCCCTCCACCTCCCTGACATCAGATCAGACATCGTCATTGGTTTACAGTACGTATACTTACACTTTAAAGTAGAGATTTATGTATATTTATGGCTGGACTTCCCTGGAGTGGACCAAACATTTCATTTCAAAACCCCCATCCATATTGGAATATTTATAATGTCCTGGTTATACAAAATGTATATATATATATACTTTAGCAAAAGTTGGAGCTACACAACTTGTTTCATCACAATTCATATTATATTATCTAAGTTAGGGCCTCCATTTAAGCTAACGCCCTGGACATTAATTATAGCAATTATGGTAAAGTAATACTACATTCATCACTGAACATTTCAAAGTCTTCCTCCATTTGTACTCATTTGTTCCTGAAAATACATTCTAGAAATACTTGAATGAAGGTTTCAAAAACATTTTTTACCAATACAAATTTTTATCCCAATATAAACTAATAAAGTGCTTCAGTCTGTGATAATGATTTCATTACTACATGCACAAGGACTTGTGACAAATATAGAGTATCACACATGCTTACTTCCAACAAACTGCTTACTTCCAACAGTTTGTGCTTCATATGTAGTGCAATATTAGACAAAGCATTAGAAAAAAAGTTACTATCATATCTTTAAAATCGCTGAATTTAAATACATCAACTACTTGTAAGCAGCATAAAGTTAAATCGTATGTGGTTTAACAGGGATGAACTATTCCACTAGTCCCACACCCAGGGCTAGTATCGGATAGAAGTTGCAGGCATTCTCCCTCATTGGAGGTACTACATCGTGCATGTAGTCATGGAGAAGGTCTCCCAAATGGGAATCGAAGTGTCACTAATTGTTTCTCACCAATTTGTCTCGTACACACATGCACGCATACACAACACACAGGGAGGCACATCCTTAATGACCTTGGCTTTAATTTGTAAATAGGATGTTTAACAAATAAAACCAAACCAAATTGATCAAAGATGCTTGCTTTTATATTACCTGTCACTGATAAAATTCCTTCCAAAAAAATTCTTACTGATGAACTGGAGAATATAGACATTTTATACATGAGATCTGAGACATACACATGTATTCCATGAGAATAAAAACTCTGTACAGATGTTGCTGACATATAATACAAAATTTTTGCCATTTGCGGTGACCATGAAAGTGCTTAGAAAATACAACGACATGTCCTGCTTTTGACGTTGACATTGTATACGTATGGTACGTAATGTACATGCGAAGAAAAATGGACTTATATTGTTCACTTATGTACATGTAAGATTTTGCAGAGGGTTTAAATCTGAAATGTACCAAGAAAAACACTGAAATTCTTCAGCTGGACATGGATAAGGTATACTATATAAAATTACAAGTGACTTGTTACATATGTGCTGATCTACATGTGAGCTGAGGTGTTTTCCAGGATGGTGAAAATTCCAAAACAGCCCAGAAAATACAAAGAAATTGAAGTTATCTCCCTTCACTGGCTGGTGACATTGATAAAAGTACATGTTGAAGAAGATTTACAGATGTACTCAAAAACATGTGCTATGTGAGGCATTTTGACGGAAAACTGCAGAATTTAAATAGCTTGACTTGTTCATGATGTTTAAGCATTGGAAACAGTTTAGTTTTGGAGTAGCAGCATTGAGAGCATGGACAATTTGGAGCAGGGAGCTTTAGCTGCAGTAGGTTACTGGTATAGTTTAATTCTAAATTACATCACCTATAAATATCTCTTATGAGTTCAAAAATGCTCACAATATTACATTTTTCAGTTTGTTCGAACCGTCATTCTAGTTTCGCCTACAATTTACAGAAAGTCATGTGTGGCATATTGTTGAAATCTGCTTCCTCGCATTGTGTAGGTTTTAAAAGAAATCCTGAACTGTTTATCTTTTAAAGTCATATAGCTCATGTATCCACTGAATGAATTACATAACGTATCTTATCATGTGACTTGATATTGTTTTAGAAAGAAATAACGCAAACTAGCAATAGTAAGCATTTTAGTTTCAGTCGGGTACGTCTGGATGCAAGACCCCTCAATCTACACGTGCCGAATATTCTTGAGGTCAGTCTTGGTTCAGATCTGTACCATTTCATCTGGTTGATCTGGGTACGTGGAAGGGGGCCCTGGTCTCAATGGATGGGATGATTCCAATTAACTTTACTTCATGTACAGGGAAGATATTCATGATTATAATAGCTCCACAAGAAGATGCCTAGATACTTCCAGGCTGTTTGAGTTGAGATGTCTATTTCTTGGCTATGTCACTCCAAGGGTGGCCACGCAGAGTTTCTAGACTTGCATTTTTAATTTTAAAGGGAAAGTAGGATTCTTATATTTTTGTTTAAGTAGGTTTTAGAAAGGTTTCATACAATTGCAGTCATTATGATTTTGCTGAGTATTGGATATCTTGCATGCTTATCCTTTTGAAGATTCCAGGGTTGTGTCAGTCATTATCTGCTGGCATTTATATTCCTAAAGAAAGTGACCAAACACTGAACCAAAAGTATGATCACTGACACAGCATGTCAGAAATCACTTGCATACAGCAGCAAATATTTAGGTCTTATACCAAATAACTTTTTCAGATGAAGGACTGAAATGCAGACTGACCCCAAAAGAAGATACAAGTTGACACAGTAGTCACCAGAATTTAGATCAAAGACAAGGTCCTAAAGAAATTCTCATAAAAGACATTAAAATTAAGATCTGACAGACACAGGCCCAAAGAAAATACACTGACACAGGTACACACAGGCCCAAAGATAATACAATGACACACGGGTACAGTATAGGTACCAGAAATTACTTGCAGACACAGGCCCAAAGAAAATACACTGACACAGGTATGCATAGGCACAAGAATATATATAAATATAAACTTCATTTCTTTTACAACAATCATGAAACAAGTTATTCAATTTATATTAATCACTCTTGTTGGCCTGGATGTTAGCGAGCGGGATCTTATTGGGGGAGGAAACCGGAGTACCCAGAGACAACCCATGTGGTCGGGCAGGTGACCCCATACCTTTTCACGTCTTATAGGGGAATCTAACCCCGACCAACTTGGTGAAAGGGAAGTGGCTATCCACTGTACCACCTGACAACCCCCAAAAAAATACACCGACACAGGTACACATAGGCACCAGAATTTACTTGCAGACACAGGGCCGAAATGAGATAATTGACACAACATGTACAGGCACCACAATTTACATCCAGACAATCCCAAAGGATATAGTTCAGGCCAGCAGACTTGTTCTCTGAAAAAATTACCCAACATATCGCATACATTTTATACTGTCAAACAAGTAACCGAAGACCATAGACAGATATCGCAATCTGACCTAGACATAGTCCTAAAGAATCCAACTCAACTCCGCCACAAATTCATAAGACATTCCTTTAGAAGACTCTCCAACATGGCAACAGTCAGATCATGGACACTTAAAAGATGGTACCAAATTTCAGAACAGCACAATATTTTGCGTCGCTTACAATGTCCCAATGAGAGTACTTTGACAGTAACACTGCGTCAGAATTATGTTATGAACGAGTGGAAGTAGGCTCGGTTTTGGTTGGGAAAATAAGGAAATGGATCAGTTTTGGCATAATGATGCTAATTTCAGGGCAGCACCTGTTCATTCTATTACTCTTGAAATCTTTTTGAAGTTTCTTACAACCTAAAGGGATAACCACAGTATCTGAGAAGAATTACTGTCAAGTCACATTTATTTAAGTGAAGCTGGGGTGGACAGAAAAGAGTTTTGAAGACAAGACATACAATGTTTAAGTTTGTGTAAATATCATAGAAATGTACAAGACATCATTGCCGACATATTGCAAAATAAAGTGTTCATGTAGACAGTACTATAATGGATACATCTTATGATTGTACTAAACCTTGGATAAACTAAAGGAATTATCAAGTTTGCACCACATCTGTCTCAATGCGACTCTTCTCTTACAATTTCTAGCCACACACTTCTTACTGGCTCCGGAAGTTTAGATGTGATTTAAAACAAAACTGTATTCCACTTTCAGTGTGTATAAGGTGGAGGTCAAAGAGGTCAATCTATTTTGGTTTACTTCATGTCCAGATCATATATATAATATCTCCAGGATCCATGCACCCACTTTTGCACTTTCAATTTTTAGACAGCATTTTGTTTCAAGTTCCAGGATTTTAAACATATTTTACAAGACATTTGTTATCTTCAATACTGGCTGTCATCAAAACCATAACACCACCAAACAGGTGAGCTTGAGGTTTTGTGTTTGAAGCTGACAGTTTTGCTTTACAAATGTATATAGTGGTCAATATTTGACAGAAAGTACATAAAATTTTCTTTTCTTTATCAAACCTCATTGAAAGCAGAAGAGATGCATTTCTCATTTGAATTTTATAGTTAACCTCTGGGAGGTAATTAAGCAACATAGTTGTAATTGCCATTAATTTGACATTTTCCTTTGTCTTCCTTGAACAAT
>JAULCA010030003.1:4534-18358 GCA_032360845.1 Crassadoma gigantea
TATATGTATAATTAGCTATAAACGACAACAACAGTGCATAATGGACATATTTGAATGGATGGATGGATAAATGAATGAATATATATGAATGGAATGACTGACTGAATGAATTCATTGAATGAATGAGTGAATGAATGATAAAATAATTGTTGCATGGATAGATGAAAGATTCTAATGGATGGATGGATGGATGGATGGATGGATAGATGATCCATCGGATGAATGGATGCATGGATGGATGGATTATTGAATTTATAGATGAATGAATGAATGAATGAATGAATTTAACAAGGATGAAATATATACTGAACTGTAGGATGGACTAAGGTTGCTCTGTGGTAGGATAGATGGATAAATGAAGACCAATTATTAATCAAAACGATGTGTTTAAATAAAAGCATCCGCATTCATACATCGAATGCAAATAATGAGAGAATTATAACACGAATAGTTATCGATGAATGGGTGAATAAATGAAAGAATGGATGAATGACACGTGCATTTATAGCTTAATCGATCAATGAATAGAGATGAAAGACGATAACAATGGAAGAAAGGATGGAAGCAAACAATGCGTTATAAAAAATTCTTGATGACACATACCTATATCAGTTGCCTGTTACAATGATTCCGTTTACACCTCATCCAGGTACACTACAGGTAATCCACGTTCGTGGTACAATGCTAAAACAAAACAATATGTATTTATATAGTTGTAGGAATGACGGTGTAGGAGAAAGCACGTGCTTAAACAGGTGACACGAAAATAGACACAGGACTTTGTGGTTTAGAGCGATTCGTGGGAGGAAAACCGCGATATGTCCATGTGATTATAAATAAACCCTCCCACACTGATCGCAGTCTATTTTACCTACTAGCAGTATTGTAGTACGTTGGGTGGGAGGCCACGTGAATGAAAACGAGAACGCCTCCTTGTGGATTTGTTCAATGTTTATTAAAGGTTTTTGATACGTCACACAGATGCGAAGGTCGTATTTATTCCACCTCCATCATCTAAGTGCAGGTATAGGTATAGGACCAGGTTAGTCTCGATGTGGGGAGTGGTCTTATATCACTACAACCCTCCTCACACACACATTACCCCCTCAATATAATGCCTTTCATCTATATCCTTATACTCTGTGTGCTATATTTGCGCTCTCTTATGACTGAATGTTTAGTTAGCTGATGTTAGTCATATTTGTGAGAATTGATAACTTGACCGAAACTCCTATTATACGGCTCCAAATTGCGAAGCTGCATGCAAACTATCAACAATGTCCTCCATAGCTCCGCAATCTCCATTTGTAAGGCCTTCAGGGGTCTAAAGTATGACATATTTATTAAAAAACGAATCATACTAATTCTTAAAGGGAGAAATTTACGTTGTGTTTATTTTTTTATTGTATTCACAGCGTTCTGGCAATCAGTTTGTCACAAGTACATTTTGTTTGGACCATTCAGAAATATAGGGAGTATAGTCAACATTTAAATGTCACACCCAAATTTCTGTATACAGGTGTGTAGCTTACTGCTAGGGAATGACATTTTGACAGAGTATTGATCTGAGGCCTTCAAACGTCTAATAATACTCACTTTACATCAGAGCGAGGTCCAAACATACGTACTGTAATTGATTCTGGTGTATCTGTATTATATAATGTGTTCATTAGCAAAGATACTTTGATAGCCTGAATAGGACTAATAAAAAATATCGTGTTTAGGTTTTTATATCTTTCGTAATTAGTGGACAATTTAGATTTACGAACGTTTATGGGCGTTCAACAGTACACATTTAATTAGGTTGTATTGACAAGAGGATATTGTCTGATATCTTTTTGTGCAAATCTGAAAATAGAAAAGTGATTCAAATCTTAAATTTAAGTTACTTTCTACTTCCCAAATAATCTATAAAAAAATGGAGATTGAAGTAGTGTATGTAGGTCGACGCGACGTCATCTATATGCGAAAAAAACAATTTGATTAAAAAAAGGATAAAAGCGTCAAGCTTTGGATCAATACTGAGCGACTAAGCGTTTATAGTCAGATAAAAAGATTCTTTCCAATATAGAAGTGTGAATTTTATGTTTGCGACGGACGAGATTGTGAAATTAATATACTGATTGGTCCGGGAAAACTAACTGTCATTCTTAGCATACGGTTCTTGGTCGCCCCAACGTATTTATGATCAATATTCCTCAAAAATATCCATTACAAAAAAAAAACAAAAACAAAAATACAACGTTTCATGTAAACTATTTCACTTTTTGAACTTATTTCATATTACGACCGTTCATTTGACATTTAGCTTTGTAACGTACCGTACTTGCTATGACCCTACAGTGCCCTATGGTCCCTTTAAACAACAACAATATAGCACAAAGGAGTTATAGATAAGATATTTTTGAAACACAAGATTACAATAGGTTTACATTCACAGATAGTTTTGCAATAGAAATCCTTCCACGAAGGGGAATGCCACGCCCTGAACCAAAATAAGGCATATTGGGGTCACTATAAAGTGATAAATTACGACAGGAACATCAATTTAACCCTCATTTCTTTATGAAATGAGTACGTATTCAAGTTTATTTGCAGTATTATGTTAATATATACTGTTAATAAGCAATAGTTTTCAAATAAAAGGAATCCTAGCAATTACTGAGTTCAAACGCATACGCTTTCATTACAAAGGCGTCACAGTTGAAACACATTGCACAAACATGAACGTTTAGTTCCTTTTACTCTAGTCCAAACATTTTACACATCTTTCTCAGTTCTAGTCCCGTGCTTGTTTGACATAACAGCAATATGCACACAAGAACCTTTCGCCAGACGGAGATATATTAGAATGTGAAAAGTGAAGTCACGTTACTACACCGATACCATTACAAGACGGACTTGGTTGTGTAAGTTCAATACAGTCGTTACTATATAGGGATTCCAAAATCCAATTAAGTCGACATCCCTATAACGATTTTCCCAGAGAGATATTACTCATGTGTTAATAGAAATGGCTCGCTTGGAAACGTTTTTTATTGACACGATATTGACCAGACAAAATCAAAGATTCAGTCTCCTTGACCAATTATCTCCGGTAACGAGGAAGAACATAACAGATATGGCAATAATTACCCTTGACTTGGCGGAAGCAGATTAGATATAGGGTTGTGCAAAGGCGTTGGTCGTTAAGTAATACGTAATTAGGCTGAGTCACAATAAGTATTGGGAAATGTATTGATTAAATGTCAATCAATTAGCACGCTAGACCTTAACTTGGACGTATTATCACTCTATACAAAGGATACGGGAGAAACCTTGTCACTTGATGAAATATCTAAACACGGATATGAACGTTACCTAACATTAATGTTAGGGCTTAACTGGCAATTATAAATGAGAACACGTCTCTTAAAAATTAATTATCCTAAACTTGCTAAATATATCATTCAACTTACATGTATGATGAATATATCCCAATTTTCTATCTTGTCTGTCCGTGAAATAACTTGTAAATATCAGTCTGCATACAGCGATATCGCTCGCTTCTAGCTATACCAACATACATCCGGGACTTTTACTAGCTAGACCAAATGCTGAGTTTGTTTACAATCGGAGTTAAACGGACATTCTACATAAACGTTACTAACAGAAAAATATGAGAATTCGAATCAAGTCTTGAAGAAGCTGAAAGCAACTGATTGTATACTTGTATATGGGATTGAAATTTTGGAAAAAGCAACCCCTAAAAA
Source organism: Crassadoma gigantea (assembly GCA_032360845.1). Lineage (NCBI taxonomy): Eukaryota > Metazoa > Mollusca > Bivalvia > Pectinida > Pectinidae > Crassadoma > Crassadoma gigantea. Next base: position 8,287 of record JAULCA010030003.1, read on the forward strand.
GAATAAAAAATCTGTTTCCCGTAGTGTTTATATAAAACAACATAAATGTACACGATTAAATATTATAATATGTTAATTTTGATATCCCGCCCAATATTGGCCCTTAACCTATATCAGACTCGAGGGTCTTACGCAATTGGGCCCAATATTGGTAGATATGGCGATTTTCGATTCAGAAACTAAAAGTCATATTGAATCTTCGATGTTTATCTCGTTCTTGTACTGCTCGACCCTGGCCTCTGGCTGGTATTTGGTGTCAATTGAACTCTGAATGCATACGTAAAATTTGTTTCTCTAAAACAGCGCAGACCTCGGGTCTGCTCTAATATTTTTTCAATATGATATATTTGGATAATTTGTCACATCCGTGTGGATCGTAGGTATACTTTACAATTAACCAATAACATGGTTCCGACAATAATATACATTTAATATTTCAAATGTAACAACAATACAGTCAATGTGAAGTATTGTACTGTTGACTCCAATACATTCATTAACACTCTACACAATGAATTGTGGCTTGCATTGCAGACAACGGCGCATCATTGAAGGACGGTATAGGCTTCAATGATACAAATATCAAGAACCGACTACTTTCAGCTAGACGTCAAATTTCGAATCCCGTATATGACGTAAAATTTGTCCAGGGTAATGATACATACAACACAACTAGCTATAAATGTTTCACAAGACCCACATTCAGTGTCAGGAGAAAAATTTAGATCATATGTTTACTAACACAGTTCAATGCTTTGTAATATAAAAAAAATCATAAATGACAAGAGCATGAATATGATGGACGCCCGAGGGGATCAGAGATGACGTTTTTCACTAAAGTTGGTCACAGGGAGGGCAATACGAACGGGAAAACCTACAAATAAATACTGATTAGAAAAATTGACTACATAGTTTTACGAGTGCAGTGTAATTAACATTTCGATGAATGTGTTGGTTTCGTTATTTTGTATCTAATTTCAATTTTTTTCGTTAGCGGCATCAAAGAAATTAACTACCTTTCTGCTCAAGTTTAATTACTTACGGAGTTATAACAATCCGTCGCGATGTTGTATCGACAGAATCTGAACTTTGGGTTTTTTTTTTATTTCTCTACCGGTGCCATAATTTCTTCCAGAGTATGCATTCAACATTCAACATGATTTATCTCCATAAGAAAAACTACTCATGGATGTATTACGAAATACAGGCTGACGCTATTCCCTCTAAAGACGGGGCTTGAAGCCTGAAGTTTCTATATTTATTCCGGGACTTGAAGTCTGAAGTTCTAAAATTCAACAAAGAGAAATTCTAACACTGTCATCTTAAAAAGTCGAAACTTATGGCCTGATACTTCTATACTTGAAATCGGGATTTGCTCTATGATGCTGAGAGGATTCCATGCACGTGAACAATTCACACACATAATCGAAGGCAATGTATGACAGTGTACGCTTCAAATGAACAACATAGTTTCGCTTTTCCCGTTTCAAGATGAACAACTCTGATTTCTAAAGATGCAACGATACTGTATTGGTACATTTGTCAATGTCACTGCAATCTGTAATGCCATTATCCAATGACTTTGAGTTTCGTAATAAGATTTGACGTCGGCGTTTCATTCCGTTTTCAGTAATGTTGATATATGGTATGCCAGGAGGCATGTTGTACTTTAAGACATGCAGAAGTGAATACTTCAGTGTAAGTGTGTTTGCATTTTCTTATAGAATATGTAACATTTCCATCTTACAGTGGCATGTTTCAGGTAGAGTACAATCTGGCCGACTTCATAGTGTAACATATCGATGGAATGGAATGTTACAGACAAAAGATGGGAACCCTTCTAAATAACATTAGTTTTACCTCGAATGATTTATGGTTTTGCGAGTAATACCAAAAATTAATTTATTTCAATGAAGCGAAAATAAACAACGTCCCTAGTAATACTGTTCCCTACACAGAGCGGACGCTTCCTGATTTTTATAAATGCATAGTACTTCCCACACAGAACGGACGCCAGTGAATTGTTGTACAAGCATATGATTTCCCACACAGAATTGACGCCTATGAATTGTTGCATATGCATACAGTAGGATTCTCAAAATAGAAAGGACTGCTGTTAATTGTTTTACAAACATTGAATTTCCCATATTGAAAGGACGCCTACTGATTTTTGTACAAGCTAACGATTCCCCACTCGGAATGGACGCCTTCTGATTGTTGTAACAGCATTCTTTTCTCAAAACAAAATTGATGTCTCCTCGTTGTAGTTCAATTATTAGCAGTACAACAGCTATGCTCAATTATCAGGAATATAACAGATATGTTTAATTACCAGAAATACAACAGCTTTCGTCAGCTATAAAACATAGAACATATCTTTTCATTATCAGGAGCAGAAAAAGCTCTAGCCAATAGCAATCATGCGGTAGTGGAATTGATACATGAAATGTCAATTATCAAAAGAAGTAAAACTACCTTGTTAATACTTTCAGTTCGGTCGGGAAGTACTTATGTAATATAGGATAGTTGTTTCATATCCAAACCTGAACTACATCGTGTTACTCGCCAGACAAAGAAGATGATCAGGCCACTAACTCTTGATATAGTTATACCGTTACAATAGGCAATCATTTTCTACATTTTCGGAATATAAACATTAATCAATATAGTTCTATGTTAAAGAATTTTATACGACCTAATAAAGACGCCTATCATTTAAACATTTAAAGAATTCAGAAAACGTTAGATGCCACATTGTACAATGTCATGTTCGTTGACTAAGATAATGAACGTTGGACTGTTATTTGCGTTACAATGGTGAGATCTAGACAGGCAGTCTCCGGGAGACCTGATCGACTTGGCTTTACGTAGTAACAATACCTTATTTGCATCAGCTTCTAATTATTCGTTCACACTACGACAGGAAATAAGACCCTCCGGCCAACTACACACTTCTATTTTTGACTGGCAAGTAATGCGAACCCACGAGGACAACTTAAATACAATTTCCTCTTGACGGGAACAGAAACGAGCTCTAAATACCACCAGAGCGATCGCTATACCTGTATAATAGTCACCGCATGTTGCTATTTGAGGTTTTGCTTTTGTTGAATTTGTTTAATAAAGGGAGATTATTCATCGTTATCGTACAATAAAGAATTCATAAAAGATAACAAAACAACACAGGGGTTTCATCTATTTTCACATTACCACAAATGAATGTTACATGTTATATTTTTTTTTTCAAAATTATTTTAAACTACTATTAATTAATAAACCCGCTCGTCCCTTCCTTCAGAGGTATTTTAGAAAGGCTGAATGTGAAATATGATTTTGTTCTTATTACAGCAGCAAACGAACTGAATATTTCCAACAACTCCTTTCCATTACTCTTTCGAGTTTTTTTTTATTTCCCCCTTATTACACCGTAAATGCAGGTTATGCTTAACTGGTTATACAGCCAAATGTAAATAATAAAAGCATAATTAAGTTTCATTTCCATTACTAGAAAAAGCACTGTTGCTGATATTTTGCAATGATTGGGGTCGTTTGTTTCCCTTGGTTTCCCGTTGTCCCAAGTTTAGCGAAATGTACGCTGAAAATGAAAATGTAAAATGTAATTCTGAGATTTTGCAATGATTGGGATCTTTGTTCCCCTTGGTTTCCCGTTGTCCCGGTTTTAGCGAAATGTACGTGCACGTGCTAGTAAAGGTTATGAATCCACCGTGTTTGTGTAATTGTAATAAGGTTTTCTGAGATGTCAACAACCGCCAATCGATCATGGATGTCGCTAAAACATCCGTCCAACCAACGGCGAGGCTTATGAAACACGGCACTACTTTATGACTATTACTTCCGGTAGATTTATCAAAATTGTCTTTGGGTGACGCCATGTTACTTCCGGTAGATTGATCAAAGTTGTCTTCGGTGGATGCCATGTTACTTTCGGTAGATTTATCAATGTTGTCTTTGGTTGATACAAGGTCAATTGACTTTGAACATCAAAGTGTTATGGACAATATTGAACTATTATTAACGAATAAAACGGAACACGAAATGTTTAATTATAATCTTTAATGCATCTTATTCAATTTCTCATTTATAATCAATTAAGCTCAAACCATAAACAGTACTGTGTTTCAGAGATTACGTAAGCCGTGTCGTTTTAGAAGAAAAAACAACTTCGATTTTGAATGCTAACACCATGAAGCTATTTAAATGGCCTTTACATTTATTCCAAGCGGAATCAGCTAATGGAAGAAGTCTTAATAAAGCCGGAAATTTCAGGCTTATAGGAGCATTTTCCTATTCTACACAGTTCTATCAATAGTTTCATCTAAAACAAATTATTTATATCTATTATTTTATATTCTTCGTTTGTAAAACCCTAATAATGTGAAATATGATCAGGCAGCACATTTAAGGTAAGTGGAATATTTTGAATGAGATAAATCTCTTGAGAATGTATTGGTAGAATCATTTGACGTATTTCGTCATTCTTTAGAAATACATATAATGCAGACAAGTTAAATCAATGTGTTGCCCATAACAACTGACTAGCCATCGTGTCGCACTGTCAGACAAGAGCACACAGGGGACGTAACTCGAGGTGCCGAAAATGGATAGTTAATTACGACTGTCGTGTTATGACGGGTTACCAAACAAGGTAACGGGATACAGATTGATGGTCGAGAATCACGTGATTGTCCAACCATTACACTCCGTCTGGACTGAACGCCGAACGTGACAATATATCACCGATCTACAGGCATAGACACATTACAAACTCGTATATAGGGTCTACCAGGTTATTGAAAGATTGGCGCCATACTCTTCCGTGCAAAATATTGCTGAATTCGACAAAAAATTACTCTATCTTATATTACCCATCCAGAAAATTCAATTCCCGTTATCTTTCGTGTAGGCGATATAGGGTGAGACACGAACACATATTTTTTTATCGTGTCGGACAACGTTTAAATACAAAAAAAACAGTCAGACAAGATATCGTTCTAAATTATGTTTCCACTTTATGCTTCGACATAAAAAGGACAGTGCCAGTTTGCATGTAAAACTGTTGTCTGATATAATCCAAACATCAGACTACAGTGACTAACTCATAGAAAAAACAGAAGGCACATGTAACGGCTAAATTTAATGCATTCGTTCTCTTTTCATTTTCCGATGTGCGACTTTTTTATTTTTGTTAATGCCCCCACCCCAAACCCTCCGCATTTTTTAACAATATGTTGTAAAGCTCGTTGCAACGAAAGATTTTTTCAGTATTTTTTCATTGTCAAATTCTTAGGTTAAATGGCGCATGCATTTAAGTTATATGAGGTACAAATGGAAGAGGACATAGCAAAGCATTATAACTTGACGTCATCGTTATTATCTTGACCAATTAAATGCATTCAGGATGATTCCAACTAGTTGGTAAATAAAAAGGTGTTTTAGCAACTTCTTGCAGTCTATCCAATGAATGAGGAAACCTAAAGCAGTTAAAGAAGAAAGAGAGAAGAACTACAGTTAGCGATGCTATCATTTGGACGAATTTTATACAATGTTGTTTGAAGGTTATCAAGATAAAAGTTTTGGTTAACACAAGTGTGTATTTTTATCACTGGAAAAGGATAAGAAAATGATTCCAAAAGACCTTTTCCAGCGATACAAAAACATTCTCGGATCAGCGTATCTCCGTTTGATTGTTTGGCTGGCGTAATGGTGCATACTGCTGAGGTAATTGTGAAATACCCACTGGGCTTAATTCTTATCTGTCAGTGTTTTCTGTCTCTGTCAAATACACGCGAGGGAAGCAGGGCCATCAAATGGTCCCCGAACCCGTTATGAATATTACAAAACTTATCGTTGTGCAAGGAATGACAGCCATGGAATTAACCTGTCAGTCAAATGGCGTGTTATACCTTTTATGGTAAGGCGAGCGCAAGAGATTTCCCGCTGATAAATCTGCCAAGCATTGATTTTAGCAGAGTTTGAACCGAGAAATCGCCACAATGTAATTGATAGGATTAGGTTTCGTTGGGAAGTACAAGGCTGTGGTAATTTCGTTATCAATGTTGCATCCATTATGACTTTGCTTACCAAAAATTGGTTATGTCATTCGACAATCTCGCCTCATGAGATTACATTAACGTGCCGAGTCCAAACATTGAGTCATACTAATACTTTCAATTGAGTTTGCGCGTTAAAATCTTTTATCCCAATAACACTCAATTTTAAGTGTCCCGTTCAATCTACCACATTAGGTCTCTTGATAAATGTGTTTAGGAAAGTTGGGGGCAGCTGATTATCCTACAAAACATATTGACAATGTCAAAAACTTAGAGTACCATATTAGCAACAGTGGTAGGCACGCGATATCGCGGGTGCTCATTTGCGTTTTAAAACAGGGCGTTAACAAGCTGCGCTCAAATGAGCAGCACTTATTGGACTTAATCTGACCAATTATGTAGTTTTGGAATATTCAATATCATTTATTTATTTATTTGTCTGTGTTTGGAACTTGATATCAATAAACAGGTATCAGATGATAATTTAATGTCCATATGTGGCCTCATTTTCAATCACGTGACTAATTAGAAATTTGAATTTCGTTTATGTCCCATGATCCTTCATTATACGTACAGCTATAATTTATAAGAAGTATGGCTATACATGAATCAAACGTTTTTACTGACTTTCGAGACCAGAGCAACAACATTCACACGATAATTGCATTCCATTTTTGTAGTGATATTGACAATGGCATTTTGATACATATTTGTAAGTCTTTGTTTATATTTATTGATAAAATTGATTTGTTTTCTTTACCATTACAACCAATACTAAGGGCAGTGTTTGTGTAGAATATCTACGTAGAATTATGGACAACGAGGCAAGTTGCAATAAAGACACAGTTATCATATATTAATTTTAAACATATTCAACAAACAATTTCCTTTATTTTTTTTTATTTTTTCATATTTCACAATTTCTTTTGTTCGAATGGCAGTGTTTCTTTTATTTGTTTTGTAACGAACCTTCTCTGACGTACAACTTTCAATTGGTTTCAAGTGTGTAAGCGTCTCCGACATGGAAAGCCTCCATGACACCCTTGGGTGATTACGGTTCAATCAAAGCGATTACCTAGGACGTTTGAATGGTTATGGAACATTCAATGCCCCAATCTTGATTCGGAAAAACCTCCGAGCCCGTTTCTCCTCATTTCTCAAGAAAGGCTAATAACTGTTAATACTGATTGCTTGGGTGTTAGCTGTACGACGATCTGTCAAAGATTGGTTCTACAGTTGAAAAAAGGTCTAATAAGATGTCATTGCTATGTAAGAGATGCCTTTTAGGCTGTCGAAAACAAATGGATTACGATTCCGTTGTGAAAATGGAGATCAAAGCTTGGCCTGTGATACACTAAATCAATTTCAGGCATTTGAATTTCTTAATGAAAGAAGAAAAGCTAGATTTTCCCCACTTGGTGTGAAAAATGACGCCCTGTAACAGAAAAAAGGCATTACGTGTTAAGAAGGAGATGTATATCCACTGTGGACCTCTAGGAAGTCATACAATTCCGAGTCTTGCTTTGGGTGTTACACAAACAGACAGCGATTAATGAACACTGTGCTTGATTTACATTGATCAATAATTCGTTTCGTAATATGTTTTTTTTCTTGGAGTTATATTAAAAAACTGGATCAATTCTGATTAGTTTCGTTCAGTAATTTTGTTTGTTAAAAACAACTGCGGTTAATTAGATCAGTCGCATTACTTAAATCCTCCTGTATTTCACAACAGATTGACAATTTAATTAATACCCAATTCTCAAATATCTGCTCCGTTCCTTAATATGGATGTTTACGATTTCAGTACAAAGCAAGACGTTAGCATTCTTAACCTAAGATCTGCAATATATGGTATAGATACATGTAAGGCGACTTTATCATAGGACACTGTTTGCTTCCAGGTCATAACAATGTGTGTAGAATTTAACAAGAGTTAAAAATAATACCAATACTACAGGTAAGACAACCAGCATACACTCGAACTGAAATATATGTTCGGTATTTGAAAGACAAACAATTCTTAACATCCTGTAATGTCTGACGGTAATAATTGTTCATTTTGTATTCTGTTCTATAAACAAGCTACTTGATAGGTATACACGTATCTTTTACCTATAACGACCTGACATAATAAAAGGTGTAGTAACTTACGTGAAAATGGAGTAACCCAAACCTTTTTCATAGAAAGCAAACCTAAATTCATCCTTAATATGTTATTGGAGCGTAAAAAAAAATACCCAAAGCAAAATTGAGCAGAAATTCTATAAACTAACTAAATGACTGCAAACATTGTACATATTCTTGTGAAAAAAGGGAATTCAAAAGGTAGTAAGGTAGAGGTACTTAAGTATAGGTTCACAGATTTGTTAATAATATTGTAAAGAATGTTTTTGTTTCTTTTTTTTTTAATTGAGACTGTATAAATGCCATTTTAACTAGTTTCGAGTCTCGTATCTCAATTCGCTATTTTATACAGTTTTGTTTTACATCGAAAGTTTAGAAACAAATAATAGATCCCTATTAAAATTTACAAAGTGAAACAATCACTTTTGAACAGAATATGTACAATTTCAATGGTTTGATAGTTTGGCAAATGTAGTTCAATGAAACAAAAATGCCAAAGAACACATCGTTATGTACAGTTTTATGATAGATTTCTGGGCGGGGTGCAGTGAATGACACCTCACCTTTAACAAATACGGTAAGGGTTGGATTCACCGAGAGGACGTGAAATAGTATTGAGTCAATTTTGATGATCTACGGGTACTCCGAAATCCTACTTCATTAAGACTCCAAATGCGCGCTTCTATCAGGGCCAACAATGATGATTTATATAGGATGTTAATTAGTTTAAGTCAATTAAAAATAAAACAAAACGAAATTATTGACTTTCAAGAAATAATGAAATCTTAAAAAGAAAAACTTACATAGCTTTGAAGTTTTTTGCTATGTTAAGTACATGGATTCCAAATTCTTACTTACTGATGAATATAATTATTACAGATGATTAATCAGCCTTTGTGCAAATGGGGTCAGGACGCGATTTCATTGGCCGATTTTTCAATTATGACGTCATGTATCGAATGATTATCTAACGGTAAACAGAAATTATGTTTTTATAAGTAAACCTTCTGGTTTTAACTGGTAATATGTGTGTAATGAAATACCTTCCAGCCTCCCTTTCCATTATTGATTATGAACTGATTATTATTCTAATTTCATATTGTTATATGAAATCTCCTATTATAAAATCTAGTAAGATAAACAAAACAGTACATATTTACCTTGATTAACATGTTTAGTTTTGTTAGTAAGTATTGATATGTCCTTTGTTCCCAACATCTGCATACATACCTCCATTCGTATGCTTGACGATGGTATCCATGCCTACTACTTAAAAACTTTAATGAAATAAGGACGAGGAGAGTTCGTTTGACACATGTTACATTCTGGAAGTGCCTCTGTTTGTATGACTTTCCATATCTCGGTACAGACGTACTCGACCAGAAGTGTTATTATGTAACCTTTTCCTACATCTCCATGACATAACTGTTCGGTTAAGTTTCCTCTGGGTCGGATTACATATTAAATCATATTAACCGGTCACCTGAACTATTGTCTGGAGTCCTTTAAAACAGTATTAGGACTACACAAATTATAGAAAACAACAAGCAGTATATAGAAATGCCGATCACAAATATTTTAAATGAAGACTCTCAATATGTGAACATTCGGAGGTTTTAACCTAATGAAATTTCAAAGAAAAAAAGCAATATTTATATTTTAAAAAGCCTATTTTGTAATATACAGAGTTACTGTCACTGGTAGTGCAGACAGTGTGATAATACAGTAAGGTAAAGTTTACACAAAGACATGACGATCTGCTTTTTTATTCACCGTTTCTCATTCGCCTCGCTAGCAGTCTAATAAGGAATGACATTTAGATAGACTGATCTATTTCAGGAATAATATCCCTTTACCGCGCGATACAGACTAGA